>PVHX01005871.1:0-77634 GCA_004024805.1 Geosciurus inauris | reverse complement strand
GATTGAACCCAAGGCCTTCCACATGCCAGAGAAGTGCTCTACCACTGAGCTACATTTTCAGTTCTTTTTATTTTATTTTGAGAGAGGGTCTCACTAAGTTGCCCAGCTGGCCTTAAACTTGAGATCCTCTTTTCTGAGCCTCCCAAGTAACTGGGATTATAGGCATGTGCCACCACTACCAACAGAACAGAAAACTTTTTTACAAGAGGAAAACTGACATAATAATTCAGATTTGTTGTTTGTTTTGATTTTGATGCAAATTCCTTTAAAAAATTACATCTAAAAACAAATTAATTAACTTGCAAAGTTTGAGAGGATGGTTAGAATTTTTTTTAATATTTTATTTTTTAGTTATAGGTAGACAGAATATCTTTATTTTATATTTATGTGATGCTGAGGATCGAACCCAGTGCCTCACACATGGTAGGCAAGCGCTCTAAACCACTGAGCCATAACCCCAGGCCCCCTCCCTTAGAATCTTTTTAAAAGAAAAGGTAAGGTGGTTTTGCAGAGACTGACTGGCAGCAAATATACTAGAAACTACTCAACAGCATTGAAGACTATTAAATGCTTATCTTCTATTAAGAGATCTTCAAAGTCTTTGAATCTCATTAGAATCAATAAAGATGGACATTCCCATTATAGGTATTTAAATTTTTTCCCTTCCAGAATAAACTTACTTTTTAAAAATAGAAACATTGCTATTTTAATCCCAGGTTTTTAAAAAACAAATGCAGTTCTAATCTCTTAATTAGATACATGGAGTTAATGTTTCATGAAGTATATTTTTGCTCTTGTTTCTAGTGATAAGACTCAAGAAGCAGCAAAAGAAATCTTGACTCAAAAATGTAAAATTTACTCTACCAAGACACTACAGCAAAATTCAAATAAATTACAGTGTCCTTTGGATTCTATAACAGTTTTGAATCAAGGTATAGTATTAAATTTTTACTTACTTTTCTGGATTCTGATTTATCAGCTTTGTTTAGAGCTCATTTCTACCATACAGCTCTGAGCTATGACCTCAGAGTACAAAACAATAAATAAAAGGGAGAGCGTGATTAAAGACATTTTGAGAGAAAGTTAAAATAAAAAATACATACTGAGAAGACAGGAAATAAGTGTAAATTTGAAGAGATGAAGAATCTTGAGCACCACATTAGAGGATATTTGAATGAAAAAATTGAAGGAGAAATAAAATTTTTTGAATTTAATGATAAAATTGAAAATTTTTTAATAATGTCTTTTTGTGAGGATGTCATTTTAAGAATTGCTGTTTTGAAATTTATGTGTAATATTTTCTTTAATTTATAGAACATACCTTAAATCAAAATGAAGCTTCTACTAAAAATTCAGATGGTCTTTCAATAAAAGATGTCCCATCATTTGAATTAAATGAAGGTCAGATGTCTCAGCAAACACATGATGTGCCATATTTCAGGTCTGTCTCTTTGCTTAGCATACAAATTTTGTATTAATCTCTAGTCATTTAAAACCCAAATTAAGGGCTGGGGTTGTGGCTCAGTGGTACAGCACTTGCCTAACATGTGTGAGGTACTGGGTTTGATTTGCAGCACCACATATAAATAAAAAAATGAAATAAAGGTCCATTAACAAGTTAAAAAATAAAAAAACTAAACTGAAATTATAATATTTAGTTTTATGTATATTCCACATAACATGTTAGTGGGGTGATTTTTACATTTCTTTTACATTTTAACTATTTTTTCAGTAACTAGTATATTCATATGGTTGCTAGTTCAAAGGATAGGAGGAAAAAGTATAAGTGAAAAGTTTCCTTTCCAGTGCTATCTCCCAACTCCATCGTTTTAAGGTGGGTATCATTCATTTATTGTGAATACTTCCAGAGATAGATAATGCATATGTAGACAAACATAGAATTTTTTTCTTTAAATTATGAGCAGTAGCATATAATACATACTATTCCATTTTCATTTAATGGTAAACGTTGAAGGATATTCCATTTTAGCACTTATAGAGCTTTCTCATATGTATGCACATGCAGATTTGTGTTTTAATGACTACATAGTATCTGATTGCGTGGATATACTACAATTTATTTAATATGACCCTATTGTTAGGCATTAACAATGGGTTTTGTTTGTCACTATTATAGTCAAGGCTACAAAGAGCAACCTGTGTGCTTTTTTATTCACATATGCAAATAATGACCTCAATTTATAGTACCTCAAGTAAGGTATTAGAGTTCCTATTTTTTTCACTTTTTCATATATATATATATATATATATGTATCAGTTTTTTAGCTTTGCTGATCATGTAGATGAGAAATTTTATCTTCCATTTCAATATTCATTTTTAAAATATATATTGTATTTGTTAAAGAGCCACTTCAATTATTTTAAGAACATAAATTTTAGAATTATAAGGTTTTTTAGAAACTAGCTAGTCTGACTGAGCACAGTGACACATACCTGTAGTCCCAGCACTTAGGGAGGCTGAGACAGGAGAATCCCAAGTTCAAAGCCAGCCTCAGCAATGGCGAGGCACTAAGCAACTCAGAGCCTGTCTCTAAATAAAACACAAACTAGGGCTGGGGGTGTGGCTCAGTGGTCAAGTACCCCTGAGTTCAATCTCCGGTACCAATAAATAAATTAGCTAGTCCATTGTTTGTGTGACTAAGTCATTGAAGTGTTAAGCAGTTCACCCAACTAGATAATATCAGAGCCCTGTTAGGTCTCCTTTCTCATTAATTCCATCATTCTGTGTATTGCCATTGAGTGTGAGTTATTAAGTTTTCCTTTTAGGAAACAAAAACTTGATAGCTCAGTGGTAGAGCCCTTGCGTAGCATGCATAGGCCTTGGATTTTATCCCCTGCACTGCTGAGGGAACAAAAAAGAAAAACCTATTCTGTTTTTCCTGCTAGGATGCTTTGGGTTTTGTTGTTATTTTGTTTAATCTCTAGAATTTGAGGAGATAACTTTTTCTCCATTTTTTTATTGTGATAAAATATATATATAACTTGAAATTTGCAATCTTCATCATTTTAAGTATACAGTTCAGTTCACTAGTATTAAATACATTCATAATATACAACCATAGTCACCATCCATCACTGTAATGTCTCCCATCTTGTAAAACTGAAACTATACCCACTAAATAGTAAATCCCCATTCCTGTGTCCTCACAACCTTTAGCAATCTATTCTGGTTTCTGTGATTTCAACTATGCTAAATATGTCACATAAATATGGCTAGGGATACTACAAAATATCTTATGTTGAACCAGATAGACCCCCACAACAAGAACTACTCAATCTAATACGTTAATATGCTAATGTTGAGAAACCTAAGCCTGGGGAAAATTCAGTCTGTTTCTATGTAAAAAGCATGTAGAGAATCTGAAACTGTACATTGTCAGTGAGAACATAACATGGTTCCTTGCACCTTGTGTGCTTTTTTTTTTTTAATATTTTTTAGTTGTTGATGGACCTTTATTTTTTATTTATTTTTATGTGGTGCTGAGGATCGAACCCAGTGCCTCACACATGCTAGGCAAGTGCTGTACCACTGAGCTACAACCCCAGCCCCTTGGGTGCTTTTCAGTTGTAGTTTGTGTACTTCTTGTGGGGGGTTCCATTTGGTGTATTTTAGGATGTTTTGTAGTATTCCTAGCCAGTAGTGACTATTAAAAATGTCATAGACTTCACCAAATTCCACTGGGGAACAAAATTCACCCTACTTGAGAGACATTGCCCTTAAATAATAAGCAAAACCAAATAATTAGATTCTGTAAGGCCATATCACTTTAATCATAGATTTATTTACAATTTTTAGCTTCAGTTCACTCTTGGCAGTTGGGTTATCCTTAGTTCCATGGACAATATCAGAGTATCTAATGAACATTAAGGAATATTAGACACTGAAAAATGAGAACAGGACAAACTAGAAATGTTAGCTTGAAAAGTGGGTTCTTGGCCTCATCCAACTATGTAAGATTTAGATGTAGAAGGATAGACATAACATCAATTTGCATTTGTGGATTTTAACATGTTAAAGTTTGTAAAATAATCAGGTATCAACTCTGGGAAATTAATATTGTGCCTATCTTTTATACCTTCCTAATATAATATATCATAGGGTCATAATGCTATTACTGATACTAGTGGAGAAACACTCATAAAACTGAAATCTATCTCATCATTTTAGAAATATTCTACAATCAGAAACTGAGAAATTGACTTCACATTGCCTTGAGTGGGAAAGGAAGCTTGAATCAGACATTCCAGATGATGGTGAGAAAACTGTCATATTTTTGGATGGTATTAGCTTTGTTTCTTTTAATATAATTACATCCATCCAAAACATAAAAATCTAATATTGTCCAACTTTATAGTTTCATTATTACTCAAAATAGCAAGAATTTTTCATTTCTAACCTGTTTCCTAGTATCTCTATGCTAAAGTAGTATAAGACTTTTGTTTATTTATATAAATTTCTATATGACTTTATAGGTGATGTCAGTATCTGTTATTATTTAATTATACAAAACTACTTTCTGAATAAAATTACCTAAATTAATATTGAAAGGTTTTTTTCTGAAAAGTTTCTCATTTATTTGGTAAAGCTGTTTAAAAAAAATATTTGTGGGCTCTCAGTATGAAGACCTTCTTAGATACTTGGGTACAATGAGCTATTTGAGGTTGAAATCTTATAAAATATAAAAAGTAGAATGTTTTTTATTATGTAGTAATATACATATGATAGTGAACATTGCCATTTGTTAATAGAAATCAAAGCAAATAGTTAATGCTGAGTATTTGTATGGTAAAATTTTATGATAGAAATTTTTTTTGTTGTTTTAAGAATTTAATTCTGTCCAGGTGCAGGCATACACCTGTAATCCCAGTGAATTGGGAGGCAGAGGCAAGAGGATTACAAACTGGAGGTCACCCTCAGCAATTTAGCAAGTCCCAAGCAACTTAGCCACGACCTTGTCTCAAAATAAAAAATAAAAAGGGCTGAGGATATAGCTCAGTGATTAAGCACACCTAGGTTCAATCCATGGTATCAAAAAAAGAAAAAATAATAATTTTTAGAAATTTATTATATAAGTCCTAGAATATTTGGAGTGGAGTCTTATCAGTTGGTTGACTTGCTGTAAAGATGTTGCTTTGTCCTAAACATTTAAAAACTTTTTCTCTTTTAGCTAAAGATCTTATTCGCACAGCAGTTGGTCAAACAAGACTCCTTATAAAGGAAAGATTCAAACAGTTTGAAGGACTGGTTAATGATTGTGAATATAAACAAGGTGAAATGGAGACTACCTGTGCAGATCTGGATGGATTTTGGGATATGGTTAGTTTTCAGGTATGTGTTCAAGTATTTTGAATATAGTAACTTTTAATTTTTTTTTAATTGAGTAACAGTAGTAAAATGGAATAACAATAGCTGCTTAGATACCTACAATACTGAGATATTAGAAAACACCTCTAAATGATAAAGTGCTATCTAAATTTTATGACTGATGTCCTTTTCTCCCCCAATGTTGTCAGGATAATTTCTGTGAGTTGGAAATTGAGATCATGTCCAATTATTGAATACTGGGGTTTTACATGTGAGAAATAAGGCATTCTAGTCTTTAGTAGTTCAGTTCAAGTAACAATTATTGAGTCCCTATTGTGTGCTAGGCCTTGTATTAGGAGTTGATAAAAAGTCTTATTCTCCATCACATAGAAGTTTGTAGTTTGATTAGCAATTTATACAATACACATAATTCTAAGGTAGAAAGCTCTCCATGATAGAGGAAATCACTAGAAGGGTCAGTAAAAGGTAGGGGGTGGGTAATAACTTCTAGCTTGTTGAACTTATTTTAGAAATAAGCATATAAAAATATTTTAAGAGCTAGTAACCAACAATAAACATTTTTTATTATTTATTCTAATTAGTTATACATGAAACAATAGACATTTAAAGAAGAAAGTTTTATTCTTTTTGGTAATACTGCAGATCAAACCCAGAGCTTTGTGCCTGCTCATAAGCATGAGCTGTACCACTGACCTATACCACCAACCCCAGAATACAGCTTTAGACCTAGAAGAAAGAGGCCAAAGCCAACATTTAGGGAAAAAAGCTATTTGGATAGAGTAAATGGGGGTAATATAAGGAGAAAAGAACATTTGAATGTAGGTATTAATATTCTCAAAGAGATCAGATATTTCACTTGTCAAACAAAAACTCCTTTTTAAAAAAGAACATTCGTAGAACCATAGAAATAGCTTTTTGAAGTTAAAAAAACAAGAGCAGAAATTAAGATGGAATAGAAAGAGTTCGTAGTTCTGGAAATTTCCCATTAAGTAGAGCAAAGAGAGATGTAAAATAGAACACATAAGAAAATTGAGTGGACCAGTCCAGGAAGCATAATATCCAAATAACTGGAATTTTAGAAAAAGAGAATAGAAAAATAATTGTGGGGAACAAATGATACAGTGAAATAGTTTAAAATTTTTTTTTCTAGGACATGAGTTCCAGGTAGAAGGAGCCAATTCAGTACCTAGCACTGTGAATCAGACCAAACCTACATCACTTTACATCATTAAATGTAGTTGTACAAGTCTTGGGATAAAGAAGGAAATCTAGAAACTTTCAGAGGAAGAAAACAAACTTCATACAAAGCATCGAGAATCAGATTAGCCAGGGATTTCTCAGTAGCAATCTTGAAAGCTGGAGAACAACACTCTGAAAATCTGAGGGAAAATAGCTTCCTACCTTAAATCCTGTACCCAGTCAAGTATGAGATTGGAAAGGCAAATATTTCAGACTGCAGGTCCCAAATTTTACCTCCTCCCGTGCTTCCTTTTTCGGAAACTAACATTATGTAACCTCACAGAAATGAGAATAAGCTAAGGAAAGGGGGAGGAGAGTGGGACCCATCCCCAGAGAGGGGCTGAGGAAAGAGAATTGTGGCCAATGGTGAGTGAAGGAAGAATCTAAAGCAACTTGCAGTGTGGAAGGTTTACAGAACAGTAGTTGAGACAGCAAGAGGCCCAGAACTCTGGGAAGCTGAATGAATAGAATACTTGATTTTTTTTTTTAAATTGTAGTAATTTTAATTTATATTTACTGTGTGGAATTTAGAGATGAATTGGTAAATACATGAAAAATGAGCAAACAAAAAACAATGATATTAAATCTGGAGAAGAGTAATGAGGAAGAGAACATAATTGCCGTAACTCTGTGGCCCAGATGTGAATAATGATTGTGATCATAATAATATAAGGATTATTTTATGACCAGTTTTTATACATTTACCAGTTTTCATAACAATGAGTTGATTCACTAGCATCCTTTAGTAGTGACCAATTAATTTGTTTTTTAGTATTAATCTATGGATTTAAAGAGATTTGATATGCTTACCTTATTTATAATTATTATCTTTATTCATGCCCATTTCTCAGCTTTCTATTTTGTTTTTGGTACTGAGGACTGAACCCAGGACCATTTTACTAGGAGCTACCTTCAAAGCCATTGTTATTTTGAGAAAGGCTCTGGCCAAGTTGCTGTGGCTGACCTTGTGATCCTTCTGTCTTAGCTTCTCAAATCAGTGGGATTATACATGTGTGCTACTGCACCTGACTCATTGCTCAACTTCGGTTAGTGGGGACCACTTCAAGTTTAGGGCTTTAAGGGGTTTTTGTTTTGTTGTTAACCAAAAAACTGTGTGATATTATTTACATATCATAAAATTTGTCTATTTTTTGGGAGGCTGATACCAGAGAATAGTGAGTTCAAAATCAGCCTCAGCAATGGTGAGGCACTAAGCAACTCAGTGAGACCCTGTCTCTAAATAAAAACACAAAACATGGCTGGGGATGTGGCTCAATGGTTGAGTACCCCTGAGTTCAATTCTTGGTACCAAAAAAAAAAAAAAAAAGTCTATTTTAAGTGTATAGTTGTCTTTAATAAATTTAGAGTTGTACAACCATCACCATGATCCAAGTTTAGAATTTTGGTCACTGCCAAAAGATCCCTCCTGTCCTAGGGAATTACTAATGTACTTATTGTCTCTATAAATTAATTTGTCTTTTTCATGTCAGTAAAATCATATAATACGTGGTCTTTTGCATCTAGCTTGAGGTTCATCTGTATCATACCTTGTGTCTATACACATACTAAAAGTACTTGGTGCCTTTTTATTATTAAATAGTACAGTTGGCCCTCTGTCCAAGAGCTCTGCACTTGAAGGATCAACCAACTGCTGATTTGAAATATTTTTTAAGCTGAGCACAGTGGTTCACACCTGTAATCCCAGTGACTCAGGAGGTTGAGAGGCAGGAGTATCAAAAGTTTGAGGCTAGCTTAGCTTAACAACTCAGTGAGGCCCTCAGCAACTTAATGAGATACTGTTTCAAAGTTAAAAAAAAAAAGACTGTGGATATATCTTAATGGTAAAGTGCACCTGGGTTCAATACCCACTACCAAAAAACAAACAAAAACCAATAAAATATTTTTAAATGTTTTTTTAGTTGTATATGGACACAATATATATATATATTTTTTAATGTGCTGAAGATCAAACCCAGTGCTTCACACATGCAAGACAAGCAAGCGCCCTACCACTGAGCCACAACCCCAGCCCCAATAAAATATTTTTAAAAAGTTGTATCTGGCTAGGCCCAATGGAGCACACTATAATCCCAGTGATGAGAAGGCTAAGTCAGGAGGATCTGCAATTCAAGGCCAGGCTCAGCGATTTTGTGAGACCCTGTCTTCAAAATTTAAACAAAGGACTGGGGATGTGACTCAGTGGTAAAGTGGCCCTGAGTTCAGTACCCGTCATGAAAAAAAGAAAAAGGATTGTACTGAACATGTACAAATTTTATTTCTTCTCATCATTTTCTTTATAGTATAATAACTACTTTACATTGTATTTACATTGTATAAGTCATGTAAAGATAGTTTAAAGTACATAGTATATACAAAGTTATATGCAAATATTATGCCATTTTATATAAGGGACTTTGCTGTCTGAGGATTTTTTTTTTTTTTTAATGGCCCTAGAGATGAACCACTAGCTCCTAGGCCTTTTTAAAAAATATTATTTTGAAATAGGGTCTCACTAAGTTGCCCAAACTGGCCTGGAACTTGTGATTATCATGCCTCAGCCTCCTGAGTAGATGAGATTACAAGTTTGCACCATGATACACTGCTCATATATCTTCTTTAATGAAATCTGTTTGAAATCTTTTGCCCATTTGTCTTTTATTAGTGACTTTTTAGTGTTCTTTATATATCCTGGATTTAATTAGAAATATTATTTGCAAATATTCTAAGTTTGTGGCTTGACTTTTAGTTTAATTTTTTTTTTTTTTTTTAAATATATCAGGGATTGAACTCAGGGGCACTCAACCACTGAGCCACAACCCCAGCCCTATTTTGTATTTTATTTAGAGATTGGGTCTCACTGAGTTTTTTAATGCCTTGCTAATTTGTTGAGGCTGACTTTGAACTCATGATCCTCCTGCTTCAGCCTCCTGAGCAACTGGGATTACAGGCATGCACCACCATGCCTGGCTGACTTTTAGTCTTCTTAATCGTTATCTTTTGAAGTGCAAATGTTTTTGATTTTGATGAAGTTCAAGTTATCCAATTTTTTTCTTTTGTGATTTTGACATTATTTTTAAGAACTCTTGCTTAACCTCAAGTCACAAAGGTTTTTGTTTGAGCTATAAGTACTATAGTTTCAGCAATATATAGTTCATTCAATGATCTGTTTGCTTAGTTTTTGTGTACTGCATGAGGTCAGTGTCTAACTTCATCTTTATGCTTATGGACATCCAATTTTTCCAGGACTGTTCATTGAAAACTATCCTTTACCCATTGAGTTGTATTGACACCTTTGTTGAAAATCTACTAATAATTGATTAATCCTGAGTTATTTTGATGTTTACATTTTTAAGAGTGGGAAGCTGAGAGGAGGTATGTGTATTTTTGCATAGTACGGAGACTTGGAGAATATTTACCAAATTGTCGACAGTGGTTACTTCCTTGGAGGAGATTAAAAGTACTAGAAGGATGGAGATCATAATTCCCATCCTACTAGTAAGTATGTTTCAAGAAAATGAGAAGACAAGTCACAGCCTAGGAGAATATTTGTTAAAAGGCAGTTGTCCACTTTGGGAGGCTGAGACAGGAGGATCGCGAGTTCAAAGCCAGCCTTAGCAATGGTGAGGTGCTAAGTAACTCAGTGAGACCCTGTCTCTACATAAAACAAAGGGCAGTTGTCCAAATATACAAAACATCTTAAAACTTATCAATAAGACAATGAACAACTCAGGCTAAGGGTATATTAGGCTGAGGGGTAAAGGGCTTGCCTAGCATGTGAGAGTCCCTGAGGTTTGATCTCCAGGACTGCAAAAACAAACAAACAAACAAAAAAACTCAAAAAATGGGCAAAAGACCTGAACAGATACCTCATCAAAGAAGATAAAACAGATGGCGAAAAAACATGTGAAACCATGTTCAACATTCTGTCATTAGGAAATTGCAAATTAAGATAGTGAGATATCTCTATACACCTATATTAGAAAGGCAAGAAGTCCAAAACACTAAATACCAAATGCTGGTGGGAGCTAGGCGTGGTGGCACACGCCTGTAACCCCAGCACTTTGGGAGGCTGAGACAGGAGAATCGCAAGTTCAAAGCCAGCCTCAGCAAGAGCAAGGTGCTAAGCAACTCGGTGAGACTGTCTGTAAATAAAACACAAAATAGGGCTGGGGATGTGGCACAGTGGCTGAGTATCCCTGAGTTCAACCCCCGGTATCAAAAAAAAAAAAAAAAATGCCAGTGGGAAGCAACAGAATGTAGAGCAATAGGAACCCAATCATTGCTATGAGAATGCAAAATGGCACATTGATTTTGGAAGAGTTTTGCATTTTCTTACAAAACTAGATATACTCTTACCATATGATTCAGAAATTGCAGTCTTTTGCATTTACCCAAATGAGTTCAAAACTTATGTCCATGTAAAAATTTGTATGCAAATGTTTATAGCAGCATTATTCATAATTGGCAAAACTTGGAAGCAACCAAGATGTTCTTCAGTAGGAGAATAAATCAATAATAGTTGTTTTTGTTGTTTTGTTTTGTACCTGGGATTGAACCCAGGAACACTTTAGCACTGAACCACATTTCCCCGAACCCTTTTTTATTTGTGTGATTTAAGAAACAAAAACACTTAGGTTATGTTTCCTAGCATTTTAGTTATCAAAAATAACCTAGGAGAGTTTTTCATATATGGCACCCTTTATTTGGATTTTTTCAGGTTTGTAAGACCAAAGTTAACAATTTTATCATAAATATTCTTGATGTAAACACTGAGAATTAGCTGGGCGCAGTGGCGTACACCTGTAATCCCAGCACTTTGGGAGGTTGAGACAAGAGTTCAAACCCAGCCTCAGCAACAGCAAGGTGCTAAGCAACTCAGTGAGACCCTATCTCTAAAAAAAAAATACAAAATAGGGCTGGGGATGTGGCTCAGTGGTTGAGTGCCCCTGAATTCAATCCCCAGTACCAAAAAAAAAAAACACTAAGAATTAAGAATGACTCAGCTGTCAGGCATAGTGGCACATGCCTCTAATCCCAGCGGCTCGGGAGGTAAGGTAGGAGGATCGTGAGTTCAAAGCCAGCCTCAGCAAAAGCAAGACACTAAGCAACTCTGTGAGACTCTGTCTCTAAATAAAATAAAAAATGGGGCTGGGAATGTGGTCGAGTGCCCCTGAGTTCAATTCTCGGTACCCTCCCCCAGCAAAAAAATTGACTCAGCCAAGCACAGTGCTGCACACCTCCAATCCTCGCAAGTTTAAAGGTTGAGTTAGGAGGATCATAAGTTAGAAGGCAGCCTGGGCAACTTAGCAAGACCCTATCTCCAAATAAAATAATGAAAAGGGCTGGGAACATAGTTCATTTGCAGTGGCAGAGCATCCATAGATTCTCTTGTTACTGTCAAAAAATAAAAAAATGCTCGACCTAATTTTAATAACTCAGCTTTTTATTTATTTTTTTGGTACTGAGGATTAAAACCAGGGGCACCCTACCGCTGAGGTATATCCCTAGCCTTTTTTATCTTGTATTTTGAGACAAGGTCTTGCCACATTGCTGAGGTTGGTCTTGTACTCTTGCCTTCACCTCTGGAGTAACTGGAATTACAGTTTTTCGTCACCTTCCCAGCTAACTCACCAGTTCTAAGTCACTATTCTCATTTTGTTTTTGAAGCTTCAGCTCATTAGTTTGTAATTTTAATATGATTAGCATTAATCTGATAAATTTAGGCTTTATTTATTAACAGATAGAAGATGTAAACCAAAAATTCAACAATCTGACCAAACTTGAGGAGTCTGGATGGCAAAACAATAACAACACAAATAAAAAAGTCTTTCGGGTAAGTTTATGGGGTTTATATTCATATATTTTTTTTAACATTTTTTTAGTTGTTAATGGACCTTTATTTTATTTATTTGTATGTGTTGCTGAGAATTGAACCCAGTGCCTCGCACATGCCAGGCAAGCGCTCTGCCACTGAGCTACCACCCCAGCCCTATATTCATATTTCTAATATAGATTCTTCTACTTTAATTGGTTTTTGTTTTTAAGTTTTAGAAACATTTCCGTTTTCTTATTTTCACAAAGTTTCATATTACTTACAAAGTCCTGATTGTCTTTAAAGAAAAAACAAGGAAATGATCACAAAACTTAGGATGTTTATTTCTGGAGAGAAGAAAGAAAGAGCTGTGATTGAATTGAGGTACCCAGATGGTTTAAAGTTACCAGATAGTCGGTACATGACTTTGGTTTTATTCTTTAAACTGCACTGATACATTTGGTTGTAATAATAATAGAAGTAAATGATTTATATAATGTTTTGTATGGGCCATATATTATTCCAAGTATTTTAGATAACTTGTATAATCCTTACACCAATCTGGTGAACTGGGTGCTATTAGTGCCATTTTATGGTTGAGAAATATCTTTTTGGGGGGAGGTGGGGGTGCTGGGGATTGAACTCAGGGGCACTTGACTACTGAGCCACTTTCCAAGCCCTATTTTGTGTTTTATGTAGAGACAGGGTCCCAGTGAGTTGCTTAGCACCTCACTGTTGCTCAAGCTGGCTTTGAACTCGTGATTCTTCTGTCTCAGCCTCCCTAAGTGCTGGGATTATAGGCGTGCACCACCGCGCCTGGCTGGTTGAGAATCTGAAGCCTCCAAAATTAAATCACTTGCCCAAATTGGAGCTAGGTTTTAGGCCAGACTTTCACATTCCAGAATACATGTTCATAACCAGTTGGCTCTGTTCCCTCATTATTTTGTATGCTTTTTTGTATAATTTAGATTTTAGAATGAAAGGCATTATTTAAAAGAAAAGAGAAACAGTGGCTCTTTAGAACTTGAGTCTTATTCCATACACCATTACCTGGTAAAATTTTTCTGTTAACTTTTCTATGTAAAATTTGCTTTGTTAACCTAATAAATTCCATTTTTATCTATTTCTAGTAATTTTTTAAAATAAATCATTTTAATATCTACCTTCTCCAAGGGATAACAATAGCATTACTATAATAGCATTAAAGTATTTGGGGTTTTTGTTTGTTTTTTAGTTGTAGATGAGCACAATACCTTTATTTTTATGTGGTGCTGAGAACTGAGCCCAGTGCCTCACACGTGCTAGGCAGGCACTCTACCACTGACCACCCCAAGTTTTCTTTTTATTCACATTAGTTCTTTTCAAGATTAATTCAAGAAACATCCCATTTTTTAGTGTAGGTTAAGTATTCCTTATCCAAAATGCTTGAGACCAGAGATATTTGAGATTTTGGAATATTTGCACATATATAATGAGATATTTTGGTGGTGAGAACTAAGACTAAATATGAAATTCATTTGTTTCATGTACAGTTTATTACATACATAACCTGAAGGTAATTTTATACAATATTTTTAATCATGTCCCATGGTATGGAATTTTCCAACTGAGGTGGCATTTTAGCACTCCAGGTTTTGGATTTCAGAATATTTTATAGACTTTGGATTTTTGAATTAGAGAGGCACAACTTACACTTTGCTAAGGCAAGATAAAAACAAGATAACTTTTTAAAAGTTTTAAAGTTTTCACCAGGGCACAGCGGCACACTCCTGTAATTCCAGCACTTTGGAAGGCTGAGACAGGAGAATCACAAGTTCAAAGCCAGCCTCAGCAACAGTGAGGCACTGAGCAACTCAGTGAGACCCTGTCGCTACATAAAACACAAAATAGGGCTGGAGATATGACTCAGTGGTTGAGTGCCCCTGAGTTCAATCCCCAGTACCAAAAAAAAAGTTTTTAAATTTTCTATGAACTATTTTATAGCCAAAAAGCTATTTGTTAATAAATGTTCTTAATATTCAAATACTTAAGTAATATTTAGTCCCCAAATGAACTTTATACTCCAAGTTTTTTTTTAATTTTAGTGATATTTACATAATAAATACAATTGTAATCACTTAAGTTCTTCCTCATCACTGATTTTCTTTATCCTTAGACATCTTAAGTCATATGTTAGGGAATCCTCTGCACCAGCAGAGGATTTTTCATTTGTTTCGTTCTTCAATTTTGCCTGCTGGAATGCTGTGGCCAGAGTGTTAAGAGCAGGATCTTCCTTGTCATCTTTACTTTTTTCTAGTTCCTCAATTTCTTTTTCTGGTTCAGAAATTTTCTTTCTTCTTTCTTACTTTTTTCTTTCCTTCTTTGGAGGCTCACATTCTCCAAGTCTATTTTTAGGACAAGCACAACTTGTGTCCATTTTCCCCACATTCAAAACACTTAGATTTATCAAAGCAGTTTCACCTTCAGATGAACTCAGTTGCACTTCTGTTGTCAGTCGTAATGCTTGCCTTTATAACTCTACCAAATGATGGTTGCTATTGCTCTATTGCAGTTTTGTGCAGCCTTTATTGGAAAATAAGTTCAACCTCTTTACTCTTTCTGATACCTTTGTCTTTCATTGTAGTAAACTTGACAGCTTTACCATACTCTGGTACGATTCCTCATTTGTCAGGGAGAAGGGTAAGTTAGATACATACACTGTGCTCTTACCTGGAACTAAGCTGCCATTCATTTGTTCAGGTAGGGCAGGCCTTGGAGAAGCACAGATGCTTAACTCAGCTGGGGCTCGATCCCAGTTCTTCCTTGCTCCTGCAATGGACTTGGCATCATGATTCCTGGGAGGGGTCAAGCACAAAGATCAGGTGGTAGTCTCTAGTAATTTTTTAAATCTAGTAATATTTTGAGCTCAGTGGTCATTACCAGTTTAAAATCATGCTTGTGGTTTTAACATCAGGTTGGTATTTTATTATGTTATCCAAATAAAGACTGTTCTGAATGCTATCTTTGAAGTTTAAGGTGGTAAAGCATTAAAAAGAATATTTATTATAAAATTATTTTACTAATAAAGTCTCATGACAAGAAAGACCCTGAGGGCAGTGACCAAGTGATTGAATTAATTTCAGATCTTCTAAATAGTGAAGGATATTACTTATGAAAGCTACTGGGGGGTATTTCTTATTGAGTATTTAGTCCTGGAAATACTAATATCAATGATAATGGCTGTATCATATCAGAGTCTTGTAATTCTGCTTGTTATCACCAGATGTCTCTCTCCTTCTACTTTATTTCATAGGATACAGTTTATTTTTTCTTTTTTAAGGCCTTTTTACCACCCCCACCCACACCATGCTGGGAAGTGTACCCAGGGGATTTGTGTGCTAGGCAAGTGCTCTACTATGAGCTATATCCCCAGTCCTTGCAGGCTACTGTTAAGGTTATCAAACAAATAAAATAAAACTAATTTATATATATATTTTGATACTACTACCTCCTATCTCTTGTTCATTATCCTATTATTGGCATCATTTAGCCTGTTCTTCAGTTTTTTGATGTGCATGCCTTAACTTTGTGTACATTGAAACAACAAACCAATTTGTAGTGTCCACCTTTCCCTCTGATTATTTGTACTTGCCCCTCTGTTCTCAATCTTTTCCTTCCACATCACAAACAAGCTTCCTAAAAAGATCATTGATATCTTAAATGATCCTCGTTTCTCTCTGCAACTCAGTTTGATTTCTCCCTGTCTCTCTAGAGCAGTTATCAAGGTTATTAATCAACTCATTGCTGAAGTTATTAGGTACTTAATTTATAAAATCTAACTCTTCCATAGTTTTAAATATCTTCTCCTCTCTCGCTCTCTTGAAATTGTATTGATTTCCTTTCTACCTCTCTGCCCATTCTTTAGTCATGTTTGCAAGTTTGCTTTTCCATTATCTCTTAAATATTTTTTTTAATATTTTTTTAGTTGTAGATGGACACAATGTCTTTATTTCATTGCTTTGTATGTGGTGCTGAGGATCGAACCCAGGCCTCATGCATGCGAGGCAAGCGCTCTACCGCTGAGCCACAATCCCAGCCCCTCTTAAATATTTTTATATTCAGAATTCCTACCTCAACTCTCTTCTCTTCTCACCTTTCATATTCTTCCTGTATAATCTTTTTCTTCCCAGTGTTAGGAATTGAACCCTGGGCTTTATGCATACATGCAAATCCTCTACCACTAACCTTCATTTGCAACCCGACCTGTACAATCTTAAACCACTCTTCAGTGATTCCCAAGTCTGTATTTCAAACCATACTTACTGCCCAACTCTTAATTCTGTATATTATGATGCAGTATACCTTAAAAATCAGTATGTCCCACACTGAAATGATTTCCATACATATCTCTGCTTCCCTGTGGGCATCCTGTCGAGATTTGTGAGAAACATGAGTATCTTCTATGAGCCTTTCCTTTTTCTATTTCACCATCTCCATTCCACACGCATCCAGTAGAGAGGCAAGTCATGTCAATTCTTCCTCTTAAATCTCTCTCAAATCCAGTGACTTTTTTTTTTTTTTTTTTTTTTTTGGTGCTGGGGATTGAACTCAGGGTTACTTGACCACTGAACCACATCCCCAACCCTATTTTGTGTTTTATGTAGAGACAGGGTCTCACTGAATTGCTTAGCACCTCACTGTTGCAGAGGCTGGCTTTGAAGTTGAGATTCTCCTGTCTCAGCCTCCCAAAGTGCTGGGATTACAGGCATGTGCCACTGTGCCTGGCTTCCAATCACTTTTTTACACATCTTTTCCCTTAATCTAACTACCATCATCTTTTGCCAATGTCATTTCAGTAGTCTCCTTCCCATTTCATTCTCCAGGCAGTAACCAGAGCAGTCTTCCTAAAACACATAATTTTATACTGTTAACCTGTTGCTTAAAATCCACTCATTTTTATTCCTTTGTCATGTGTAGAGGTACCCTCAAAATAATGATTCACAAGAGATTTTATAATCCCACTGTTACTTATGTTGTGCAATCTACTCTCTTCTGTCCCTTTTGGCTTTGCAAACATGCTATTCTATCTAGCCTTTCTTCATCCCATCTTTTGCCCTGGCTAACTGATTTCAGCCTAGGTGATGCTTCCTTGTAAGCTTTTCTTGATGTTTCTGAAAATTGGTTTAAGTGTCATTCTTGTCATCTACTACAGCCCTCTGAGTTTACCTCTAACATGATATTTATCCTTCTTTCCATCCTACCTATTCTACCAAGCTGTCAACTCCTTTAGGGCAAGAACTTTGTCCTTTACCATTTTTTCCTTCCTCTACTTTTTTGCAGTACTGAGGATTGAACCTAGGGGCATTCTACTACTGAGCTACATCCCCAGTCCTTTTTTATTTTGTTTTATTTTGAAGCAGAGTCTCACTAAATTGTCAAGGCTCTCCTTGAACTTGTGATCCTCCTGCCCCCTTAGCATCCTGAGTAGCTGGGATTGCAACCTTGTGCCACCAGCCTGGCTGCCCTCTACCATTTTGCCCCCAGAATTTTTAGCACATACTAGGAACTTGATAAGTATGTGGTGAATGTGTGATATATTTAACGTATACTATTTAAATTAGACTTTTTAAATGACAAAATCGTTTTTCTTATAAGATAGTAACAGCTTTATTTCTTTTTGCAGAAAAAAAATGTCTCAAGCATGGCAAGTAAACCAAAACAGGATGATAGTGGAAGGATCGCAGCTAGAAATCGCCTAGCTGCCATAAAAAATGCAATGAGACAGAAAATTAAACAGGAAGAACACTTTGAGGCAACAGCCCCTGTAATGTCAAAAGAAGTTGACAAAATAGTATTTGATGCTGGGTTTTTCAGAGTTGAGAGTCCTGTTAAATCATTCTCAGGTTTGTTTTGTTTTGTTTTGTTTTTGCTAAGACTTCTTAAGAGAAATATTTGAGGCATATTTGTATAAAACATGAAAAAGTTTTTGACATGAAGAGATATAAGCACTATGACTTCTTGAAAATAGACTGCTAATTCACACATGCATGCAAATCATATTTTGATGAGTATGTGATCAGATTGGTTTAGGTGGGATATGTTTTACAGATTGATTTTGTATATTGTAAGTGATTTCACAGCTCTTGTTACCATGTAACTCCACAATGTAGGAGCTTAGGTCACAAGATCCTAAGAAGATGATGGGATGATGATAGAATCAAGAGAAGGAAAGTTGTTTTCTTCAGGCAAGAACTTAGATTAGAATTAAGATGAAAAGCTGGGCAAGGTGGCGCACACCTGTAATCCCAGCAGTTTGGGAGGCTGAGGCAAGAGGATCGCATGTTCAAAACCAGCCTCAGCAATGGCGAGGTCCTAAGTAACTCAGTGAGACCCTGTCTCTAAATAAAATACAAAATGGGGCTGTGGATGTGGCTCAGTGGTTATGCACTCCTGGATTCACTCCCCAGTAAACCCTGCCAAAAAAATTAAGATGAGAAGTAGATGGGACATTAAACCTTACACTTCTACTGTGCTTTAAAATAAAGCTTGTGGAGGGTGGAATTGGTATTTTCATTTGTGTTAGAACACATATTCAAATCTACCAAAAGACAGTAAAAGTACTAATTTCCCAATTTTAAAGGAATTTAATGAGGGTTATGGGTGTGGCTCGGTGGATAAGTTTTGTAAAAGTAAACCTAAGCTTCTAATACCTGTTATCTGATATTTTCATGAAGACGTAAACATATCACCTTGCTGAGCATTGTGGCTCATGTCTGTAATCTCAGCAACTCAGGAGGGTGATGCAGGAGTATAATGCCTTCAAGGCCATCCTCAACATCTTTACTGTGGACTGTGGGGCAAGTAGCTGGGCCATTGTACTGGGAACCTACACTTTGCTGCATTTAAGTCTTTTCTCATAGGCTACTCAGATTCCCCAGAGAAGACTTTTCTTATCTGCTGTCTGGGTGCTATAATTTTGGCTGCCATCCATTCAGGAACCATGTGGAGGGAGAAACTCTCAACAGCTTATTTGTAAATATTCACTTACTCTCCTTATTTTCATATAGTGACCCATCTTTCAACTGTATTTGGTATCCCCTAAACCAGCGACCTTCTGTTTCACTTATTTCAGGACCCCTGTAGTTTGTGTGAGAAGTAGGGGCTGTTGATGGTTATATAGAATGATCAAAGGAATCTGAGTTCTAATAATTCTTTAAACTGACTTTGAGCTCTTCTGTTTTTAGCTCCATTTTTATCTCCACTTTCAGAATACTTTGGGTCATCTATTCTTTTTTTTTTTTTTTTTTTTTTTTTTAAGTTGTTGATGGACCTTTATTTTATTCATATTTATATGCGGTACTGAGAATCAAACCCAGTGCCTCACACATGCTAGGCAAGCACTCTGCTACTGAGCCACAACTCCAGCCCCCCATCTATTCTTTTGAAGTGTTCTGTGGTGGAAATTGAGTTGACTCTTCTTTTCTGATTGGTGGCTAGTATTCATTTGCTTGGTTCTAATCAATATTCCACTTGCCACAATACATTACAGCTTCCAAAATGTTCTTGTTATTGTTCTTTAGTTTCTTTTGTCCTGTAGAGTCTGCCTTTTAAGATTACTTCTGTTAATGTTATAGTAGTGAAATGTTAAATGGAAGTACAGTCTAATTTGAGGGTTTAGCACTGTCTTTAATAGAAAGTTCCAAGCATTGACTTAAATGAACATTGTTTGACAGAAGAAAGAAACTAGTTAGTAGGATTTGCATTGTCTTACTGGTTTTAAAGAAAAGTTAATGAAAGAAATTTTTGATATTGAGGTGATTTCGCTCATTTTCTAGTACTTTCCTCTGAACGTCTTTCTCAAAGCCATGGAACACCTAAGTCCATCAGCAAAGCCATACCTGAGAGCAAGGCTAATGAGGACCTTCTAAGACAAATGATATCACTGGAGAAACCTCAGAGCACCAAAAGTGAACGTGTTGATAAGAAAATTTTGTTTTCCAATATTTCTGGCAGCAGGTATTTCTTTAACATGTTATTAAGAGTTTAACAAATGCTAATAATATTAAATACATTTCAGATTAAGCTGGTAAAATATGCCTGGAATATATTATTAATCAGATTTCACAATGATCCTATAACATAGGCAAGTCATGCTTTCTATAAATGAGGAGATTCGGATTTCAGGTTGGAGCCAGGCATGGTGGCACATGCCTGTAGTTCCAGCTAACTGAGGAGACTAAAGAAGGGAGGATCATTAAGCAACTTAGTGAGACCCTGTCTCATATAAAAAATAAATGATTGGGAATGTGACTCAGTGGTTAAGCACCCCTGGGTTCAACCCCCAGTACCAAATAAAATAACAATTTATCATCTTTCTTCCCCTTCACATCCCCCAACTGAATTGCAAAGGCTGGTCTTAACTTTTGATCCTCCTGCCTCAGCTTCCCTAGTTGGTGAGATGACGGTATGCACCACCACACCCAGTCCAATTTATTGTTTCTCAAATGCCAATAACCTCCCATTGTATTATCCTGTAGATTATTATCTTTTTTTTTTTTTTGGTACCAGGGATTGAACTCAGGGGCCCTTGACCACTGAGCCACATCCCCAGCCTTATTTTGTATTTTATTTAGAGACAGGGTCTCACTGAGTTGCTTAGCGCCTTGCTGTTGCTGAGGCTGGCTTTGAATTCGTGATCCTCTGCCTTAGCCTCCTGAGCTGCTGGGATTACAGGCATGTGCCCTGGCGCCCAGCAATTATTATCTTATACTAGGAAGATCCATAATTGGCATTTGAGTCATATTACAAAAATTTTTTTTAATGTTTTTGCCAAAAATGGTCCAGAAAGTAATAAACAGTTTTGTACAATAAAGACAAAATAAAGTTAAAAAGTAGAAAAATAGAGTGAATTAAGAAAACAACTTCAAAGATACTGAGAGACATAATTTCTAATAAAATACAAGTTAAGATTTTAGATTGTATTGTATTATAACTACATTAAGCCAATGTAGCCAATTCTAACTACACAGTAATGGAGTTGCTCAGCCTCCAGAAGTCAACTTCATCTTTACCTGTCCCTGGTGTGTGGCTCTGGAATTGGCTAAGAAAGTCTTGCTGGTGCAGCAAGACTGACTAGCAAAACTGACTTTAGCCTGACTGACCCAGACTGATAACTGGCTCATGAGCTTCTGGGGAAAAATACCTTGTTTGTAAGACCATGCTGTAGTAACTATAGTCCATTATATATCCATCAGGCTGGATCTTGGACTAGGCTCTCTTTGACCACTTTCCTAAACTAACTCTCTCCATAAAGGATAGATTTAAAAGACAAGTCAAAAGATAATAATATGCTTAATTATTAGAATATAATGCTGCATTTTTTCCCCTTTGTTTTTTAGGAATAACGTAGTAGAAGATGTTCAGTGTCCCGGATTACAAGACTTAGTTGAAATAAACCATGTAAGTCCTATTATAGGGGGGTAGATAGCCCAGTACATCATCTATTTATATCATTTTATGTAGTAATTCCATAAGCAATACCTAGATTTTCCATTCGAAATTATATCAGTCATACAGAGTGATAATTCTTGTTTCAGTGACCTTTGGATTATTTGAAAGCATAGGGTTTTTTGTATTTTTCATCTCACATCAGGATGAATATGGAATTAACAAAAAGGAAGAAATTTTAGATGTTGCAGAAAGAATGGAACTAAATTCTTCAGTTATCTCACAAGATGTTTTGATGACTAGCCCTGAAAAATATATACCTTCACAAAATAACATCTCACAAGAAGCAGCTAAACCTTCTGAATTAGGTAAGATTGTTTAAAATACAAAGAGGCTTTGTTGAAAAATGAACTTGGATTAAGGTATAGATTATCATAAATGTTAGTACCATTTTCTAAAGATGAAGGTTGAGAAATTGAACTTTCACAATAAATACCTAAAACTAGTTTTATGAGCTGGGCATAGTGGTGCACGTCTATACTCCCAGCAACTCAGAGGCCAAGGCAGAAGGATCCCAAGTTCAAAGCCAGCCTTAGTGATACCCTGTCTCAAAATAAAAAATAAAAAGGGGCTAGGAATGTAACTCAAAGCACTCCGGGGTTAAATCCGTAGTATTTCCTTCCCCCCCCCCCAAGAAAAAACACTGGTTTATATTACTATACCCTACTCTTGACCCCAAATCTTGAGAGAGACCTAATAAAAATCAGAAACATACTAATTCACACTGGTGATAGGAACATTTTTATAAAATACTTAGTTTGGGATCTTTCGTTTAACATTTTCTGAAGTCTTAGAAAAATTCCCTCAAGTTTTATAGTTCTTTTCTTTAACATGTATCTCCAAACCTGTCTTCAAAATATCCTATTTTTGGGAGATTGGGGATATTGCTCAGTTGGTAGAGTGCTTGCCTAGCATGCACAAGGACCTGGGTTCAATCCTCAGCACCACCAAAAAGAAAAAAAAAAACTATTTTTTCACTCCCTAATGCTACTTATTTACTTTTTTTTTTCTTTTTTTTTCTGTACTGGGGATTGAATCCAAGGGCATTTAACCACTGAGCCACATCCCCAGCGCTTTTTTTTTTTTTTTTTTTTTTTGGCACCAGGGATTGGCCGCAGGGGTACTTGACCACTGAGTCACATCCCCAGCCCCATTTTGTGTTTTAGAGATAGGATCTCACTGAGTTGCTTAGTGCCTCGCCATTGCTGAGGCTGGCTTTGAACTCACGATTCTCTTGTCTCTGTTTCCCAAAGTGCTGGGATTACAGGTGTGCGCCATTGCACCCGGCTCCCCAGCGCTTTTTTACATTTTATTTAGGGAAAGGGTCTTGCTGAGTTGTTTAGGGCCTCGCTAAGTTGCTGAGGCTAGCTGTGAACTCATGATTCTCCTGCCTCAGCCTCCCAAGCCGCTGGGATTATAGGTGTGTGCCACGGTACCCACCTCCTACCTACTTTTATTGTGATTGCTCTACAAGAGAAAAAAGATCTTATGCTTTTGTCATATTTAAGGTGTGCCAGTTTCACCTGTTATTTTCATCTGTTACTCTGGTTGTGGTCTAGCTGGGACCTAAGGTAAAATAAAATGGTTTAACTATGTCCAGGCATTTAATGTTTTTCACCTAATCTTTGTCAGCATCTTTTGGGTGCCTTTAATATTACAAGCATGAGATTGATCATAAAAGACACTTTCTAGGGGCTGGGGTTATGGCGCAGTGGTAGCGTGCTCTCCTAGCACGCGTGAGGCACTGGGTTCGACCCTCAGCACCACATAAAAATAAAATAAAGATATTCTGTCAACATACAACTAAAAAAATAAATATTTTTTAAAAAAAAGACAATTTCTATACTGAAATTAAGGATAAGAATATTACTAAGAAATTTAATTACTTTAAAAATATAGCATAGGGCTGGGATTGTAGCTCAGTGGTAGAATACTTGGCCTAGCACTTGTGAGGCACTGGGTTCGATCCTCAGCACCATGTAAAAAAATAAGTAAATAAAATAAAGGTATTGTGTCTATCTACAACTAAAAAATTTTAAAAATATATATATGGCATAAAAGGATCTATGTTTTTGTCTTAGCATGTGATATACAGAGCTTTTCATATCTTTCAAGTCTTTATCCTTTTCTAACATCTTTGACTGCAAGAATATTCTTTAAAGTTAAAAATTTGTTATTTTTTTCTTGTTTCTCAGTACTACTTGATAATAAAAGCGTCATTACTGAATGCCACCTTCTTGATTCGGTAAGTTTTCCAACTTAATTTGACAATTCCTTATATTCTAGATTTGTTTTTTAAAATGAGTATTACTTTTCAACTTGTGAGGTTTAAAAGTTGTCTTACTGTTTTTGCTTATTCTGAAATCCATTCGTAATTCAGTTTCTAAAAATGGAGAAAAAACTTTCCATGTTTATACATTGTAAAATATAGTAGGTTTTAATATTTAAAGCCTGAACATGTATTTTCCTGTATAGTTTATATATCAAATTTGATATGAAAATTAGTTGAATACCTGAATGTCTAATATGTGGTTTGGATTATGCTAGGTATTTCTAAGTGATGCAAGGAAAATATAAGGTAAAACTTCTGCTTATCTAAAACACACAGTGTGGGTATTATCTATCCTGCCTTCATCATCCATGATTATTTGCATCTAATTCTTTTAGATTACTATGTTTATGTCCTTGGTCTTAGAATATGGGAAATTCATTAAATTGAGTGCCTTCTTTGTGGTCAGATTCTGGAGTGCTTTATGTCTCAGAAGTTGAGCCAGGAATCATGACATACACCTGTAATCCCAGCAACTCAGGAAACTGAAGCAGGGGGACTGCAAGTTCTAGGCCAGTCCCAGTAATTTGGTGAGGCCTTGTCTCAAATTAAAATGTAGAAAGGGCTACAGATGTGGCTTAGTGGTTAAGCACCTCTGAGTTCAGTTCCTGGCACGCAAAAAAATGATTTTCTTCTTGGTCTTGGCTTTCCTTAATCATATACTGAAACCTAGAGGATTGGGGACTTCAGCATAAGCCAATTTGTATAAACCTGATTTAATCCTCTTTCCAGATCTGAACTCTGGATTATTGGTTCTGATAATATATAAGTAAGTCTAGAAGTTAATGAATCAAAATATTTCATTTTTTATATTATTAATATGACTAAAGGTGCTTAGTGGGTATATATTATCTCATTGATAAATCTTAAAAAGTTTCCCTGTGATTTGTTTTCCCAGTTCCATAAACATTAGAATTTAGATATTTAAGTCCACATGTCTATTTAGGCCCAAATTATTCCTTGCCCAGTAGTACAGTTTAAAACTGAAGTAGAGTTTGAAGGGAAGGAAAAAAGGATCTCAGCAGGATCATACTCATTAAAGGGCTTATTAAGTGCTGTTACGTGGTTTAGAATTTGTGGAATTTGCATGGGTGGCCTATGATATGGTCACAGTGTTATTCATCTTGTGTATGCTACCTAATTATGTATTTTTTATAGATATAGGGGTGTGTGTGTATAATTTTAGGAATGAATTTCTAATTTTTTTTTTCAATTAAAAAATTATTTGGGGGCTGGGATTGTAGCTCAGTGGTAGAGTCCTTGCCTCGTAGGCATGGAGCACTGGGTTCGATCCTCAGCACCACATAAAAATAAATAAATAAAATAAAGATATTGTGTCCATCTGCAACTAAAAAATATTTTTAAAAATTATTTGAAGTTAGTTCTATTAGAAAGTAGCAAAGTCATTATGTTACTAGTAATGTAGTATTGTTGCATAGAGAAATTTGTTATTAATTGATCCACTATTAACTAGCCATGTTGAAGATTTACTTGGTAAAACTCTCGATGGTTACCTTAGTGATTCCTCTGAATTTGTTCTCTAGCCAGGCCTAAACTTCAGTAATCAGGTGGAGAAGAGACATCAAGAACATGTCAGACACATCTCCTTTGGTGGTAATCTCATTACCTTTTCACCTCTAAGACCCCTCAGTGGAGAACAACCAGAAAAATCTTGAACTTAAAAATAAATCCAAACATTTTCTTCATATTATCAGTACTGTGAAATATTCGTAGACAATTGGAAGTTGGAAAATGTATTCACTTCTATTCAATCCACTTATATATTGTCATATGTTTTAATATTCAGTGTTCATTGAAGTGTATTTTGGATATACTGCTTCGGGGATATTTTGTACATTAACCACATAGAATAAAAGGTATGGTTTGTCTTGTGTCTTTTGTTTAAAATGTGTAGGTTTAAAGCTAATTATACTTACTTAGAGCTTAAACATTTTTAGTTTAATTAAAATATTAAACTTTAACCAAAGTATTTGCATCCTTTTATACTTTCTTCTTAATTTGAACTCTTAAATTTGTTGATATTAAATAGCTTTGAGTATTACATTTTCCAGGGTATACTGAGTTTCTGTAGATGAACTTTTTGGATTGTAAAGTCAGGTTACATGCTACAGTTTCAAATGATTAAATTATTAGACGTGCCCCTTAAATCCTTGCCTTTTTCTCTTGAAGAAAATTATATTAATCAGAAAATGTGTTTGAAGTATTTTCTCTTTTATACACTAACTATAGGATTGTAAAACACAAAGCTACAGAATAATAGGGCACCAAAAAGAATCAGTTGCTGCAGCTTGTCACCAAGTCTGTTATTTATATCTAAAAATGAGTTGAGGATTGGAGGCATTTTCCAAACAAATACAAATTTTATGGCTAAACTTTTAAGATTAGGGGTTTTCACTTTTTTTGTTGTTGTTGTTACTGGAGATTGAACTCAGGGGCACTCGACCACTGAGCCATATCCCTAGTCCTGTTTTGTGTTTTATGTAGAGATAAGGTCTCACTGAGTTACTTAGCGCCTTGGTTGCTGAGGCTGGCTTTGAACTCACGATTCTCCTGTCTCAGCCTCCCTAAGTGCTGGGATTACAGGCTTGCGCCACTGAGCCTGGCTAGATTAGGGATTTTCAAACAAGAAAAGAAAACTTGCTTTCTTTCCCCTCGCCCCCTGCCCCTCAGCACTGGAGATAAAGTAAAGCCCAGAGGCATGATGCCACAAAGATTTTCCCCAGCCCCCTCACTTTTGGGGGGAAGGTACTAGGGATTGAATTCAGGGGCACTCAACTACTGAGCCATATCCCCAGCCCTATTTTGTGTTTTATTTAGAGACAGGGTCTCATGGAGTTACGTAGCGCCTTGCCGTTTCTGAGCTGGCTTTGAACTCGCGATTCTCCTGTTTGAGCCTCCCTAAATTCTGGGATTACAGGCGTGCACCACTGCAGCTGGCTATCCCCAGACCCTTTTATTTTGAGTCAGAGTCTCACTAAATTGCTGAGGCATATTCCACCATGCACTACTTTTGTTCTCAGAGGAAGATGTGTTAGGCTGTGGGAAAGTTGGTACTTATTTACTTACTTATTTTTGCAGTATTGAGGATTGAACCTACGGGCAGTTTACTACTGAGCTACATCCTCTGGTCTTGCTGAGTTCTGAGACTGACCTTGAACTTGTGATTCTCCTGCCTCAGCCTCCTGAGTTGCTGGGATTATAGGCATGTGCCATCATACCCTGCTGAAAGATAGTATTTATTATCAAGCTCAAGTGAGCCCTAAAGACAGTGTGAGGTGCTGGCTTAGAAGAATGTTATCAGAATGCCTCCTTTTACCAAAAGATAGAAGTGGTCTCTAGATTAGTGAATAATTCAAATAAGCCTTGCAGAAAAAAGGAAATAGATGTGAAAGTTATGGTTTTCTAAGGACCCACAACCATGAGCACTTAAAATGTTGATTCAGGGTAACTAATGACTATAATCTATATGGAGCAATATGCAATATAATAGAAAAGTAACTTCTATTCTGAAGAATAAAGCAGAGAATAAGTCATTGTCAGCACTAAAAAAAGCATGATTTGGGGGGTAGGTTTAATAAGGTATACTTTTGAATCTTTTAGAAAACTTTTAGCTGTTTAGGTATTCATATCCCTGAGCTCTTAGAAAACCAAAATGTATATATTCTTTGTTCCTGGCTTGTCTGAATTATACAAAGGAATAATGGACTTATACTAGCCTAACAAGAAGGAAATTTGTTATTTCCTGAATTATCAGGTTGATTCCAAACTTCATAGTCCACAGTTCAATGACTGCTCCAAGGTCCACATTCCATCCTTATTCTGTCATCTTTGATGTCAGTTTCTAGTCTAAGTCTGGGTCCTGCTGAGATCATAAGATGGCTGCTAGTGGCAAGCAGCTATGTCCTTCCCTTTGGCCTGGTTAGGCCAACTAATGCCACATCTCACCTACAGGTCTGAGTAAACAGGAGGTTGACTGACACTAATCAGGATTCCCTGTTGAGTCTGGAATCGTATCTGAATAAAAAAAACCACAGATGATAGAAAACAGGCGACCATCAATGTCCCCTACAACCAGATGGTATTTTTCTTGGGTTATTGGGCTCCCTAGGTGTTAGGGAAAATTTTAGAGACAAAATGAAAGAGAATTAACTTGAGTAAAATAAGAGCCTTTCCAAAATAGAGACATTTCCATTTATTGAGGGCCTACTATGTGACAGCCCTTTTGCAAAACTATTTTGTGTAATGTTATAGTAATGCTACAAGAGATTTTATAGACAAAGGATCCAAAGCTATGCTCTTCTGTTGAATCATATGAGTAGTCAAGACCAGAAAGTTGGATAAGGAATTCACATAGTTTTTGAAATATGCTGTGATATGTGGTCCAAATCCCTCTTTAGGATCCACTGGCCCACAGCTCTCAGCTTGTCCCTTATGAGTACTGCCTCAGCTGAGAACAGCCATTGCACCCAAGGTCGCACTGTTTCCCCTGTGTCTTTTGTTTAGTGTTTAGTGATTGATTGAACTGGGGATGTAAAGTCCTGGCTCCCTTGAAACTTCAGAATGCTCCAAGGGTGGTCTCGGACATTGCGGTTGAACTCCCTCTGCCCAGTCATGTTCTTGTCCCCACAGGTATTGATTCTAAGTGCCTTCCATCACAACCTTGTATTCTGTTCTGCTTCCTAGGAAACCCACCATGTGATAATTACTAATTTAAAGTATTTGAGAAGATGATATTGTAGAAATAATACTAGATAAAATAATGGTTTCCCAGCTGGGCGCGGTGGCTCAAGCCTATAATCCCAGCACTTTGGGAGGCTGAGACAGGAGAATCGTGAGTTCAAAGCCAGCCTCAGCAATGGCGAGGTACTAAGCAAGCAACTCAGTGAGACCCGGTCTCTACATAAAACACAAAATAGGGCTGGGGATGTGGTTCAGTGGTCAAGTGCCCCTGAGTTCAATCCCCAGAACCAAAATAATAATAATAATGGTTTTCCACAAGCTAAAGTGGTGAAAACTCATCCAGCTCCAAAATTTTATTAATCTTTGGGTTTACTGATAATAAGGAAGGGTAGAAAACCATAATTATAGGAATATTCACAATAGGAACAGTTAAATTTTGAAAAACTAAGATTTTTTTTTTCTTTTCTACAAATCTGAAAATTTCATAAAAACCAAGACAAGGAGATAGTCTCATTATTTACAAGAGATTTAAAAGGATTAAAAAGCAGTCAAAAGAAAACATAGTCTCGTGCAACATAATGACATTTTGGTCGGTGATGGTCTGATGTCTTGTGGTCCATAAGATCATGATGAAGATGAATTCCAATTTCCTAGTGACTTAGCCCTTGAAACGTACCACAACATATCACATGTTTGTGGTAATTCTGGTGTAAACAAACCTGCACTGCCGAGTGTATAAAAGTATGGTATACACGATTACACACACTACATAATACTTGATAATAAGCAACTATATTACAGGTTTGTGTTTACTTTCTATTGTTATTTTTGAGTATATTATATGCCTTCTATTTATTAACAAAAATGTCCACTGTAAGGCATTGTGTGGGGTTAACACAACAATCTCATGTACCTCATATTTACTATGTTTATTTCTCTTTAAGTACATTAACAAGTATAGAAAACTCAGGAGGCCCCAAGGCAGTATTAATATTACCATGTATTTTTTCACTAAACATTATCTAGAATAAACTCCAATTAAATGACATGTAAGACAGGTAACTTAGTGTAAGAGTATTTATTAAATGGATGACTTAAAAGAAGGATATTGATGAATATCAATAAAGGTAAAGTTTTTCATATGAAGCCTTTAAATGTGTAAAGTTTAGATCAATTTTATTTTTAAAGTATCTGCCCCTTCCAGGTTATATCATAGCAGGCGAAGCACTGGTGAGGGTTATGTCACCAGAAATTCCCAGTTTGCTGATTTCCTTGAGATTTTTCATCCGATGATTGTACTGTAACAAGTGAGCGTCATTGACTGCAACCTTGAAGTGGTCAGGCTCAACCAGGACTTGTATCTGAAAAGGCACACACACGAAGTGTCATGTGAGGTCATACCTTTGTTCATTAGTGCAATTTAGCCATTCCATGATGTGTACATATTTCAAAACGTGTATAAGAGAGATAATTTTTTGTCAATTTGAATTAAGAGGAATAATAGAAATACCCATTAGTTTCAAACAAGCCTAACCTGAGCTCAGGATGTCCAACATTTAGAACCAGTTAAGATCCAGAGAAAGTAACTTTACAGTAAAAATAAATTCCAGATTATTTAGATTTAAAAAAAAAAAAGACAAAGCAACCAAATTGTTAGAAGAGTCTAAGTGAAACCATAAAGAGCAAGGTTCATAATTTGCCTACATAAAGTCTTTTTAAGTTAGCACTTAAAAGTAAAAATAGCTGGGCATAGTGGTACACACCTGTAATCTCAGCAGCTTGGGAGGCTAAAGCAAGAGGATTGAGAGTTCAAAGCCAGCCTCAGCAAAAGCAAGGCACTAAGCGTCTCAGTGAGACCCTGTCTCTAAATAAAATAAAAACTAGGGCTAGGGATGTAGCTCAGTGGTCAAGTGCCCCTGAGTGCAGTCCCTGGTACCAAATAAACACTATGGTAGGAATCCCTTAACCAGTTTGGTAGGGTTAGGGGGAACTTCAAATAATAGATATGCAATCTCAATCCTTTTGTAATCAGCATTTTTGCAATGCCTTATCCAAATTTTAAACGTGTATTCTTTGAATAAAGTTACCCTGGGAAAGAAAGATGTGTAAGGGTAGTTATTACAGTATTTTGGTTAAATCAATCTTTTCAGATTTATTCTTCAGCATATTTCCACAGTCCAAATTTTCATCAGTAGGGTACTGGTTAAATTCTCACATATTTAAACAATGAAATACTAAGTAATAATTTTTTTAAAAAAATTTTTTTAGTTGTTGGTGGCCCTTTATTCATTTATTTATATGTGGTGCTGAGGATCGAACCCAGTGCCTCACACATGCAAGGCAAATGCTCTACCACTGAGCCACAATCCCAGCCCCTAAGTAATATTTTGAAATGGATAGCCGTCCACCAAATGTAGACTGTGATCCTTCCTTATCCCTGACCTTGAGCTTATAGTCTAGCCGTTTTTACCAACTACAGTCAATCCTAACTCAGTGCAGTGGAGTTTATAAATATCTTTTGAAGCAGTTAGTTTTAAAATGTGAGCCAGGCACGGTGGCACACACCTGTAATCCCAGCAACCAGGAGGCTGAGGCAGGAAGATGAAAAGTTCAAGGCCAATAAAGAAATACAAAATTATGCCATTTGCAGGAAAATGGATAGAACTGTTAAGCCAAATAAACTCAAAAGGTTAAGGGTTGTAATTTTTCTCTCATATGTAGAAGCTGGAGAGGAAAAAGGAAAGGAAAAACAGGGTGAATCTCATGAAAATCAAAGGGAGATGAGTAGAAGAAAGGGAGCAAGGTTGAGTGTTGGGGAAAAGGGGGAGGTTATGGGGAGTGATATTGACCAAACTGTTATAGTGTGTATTGTGTGCATGTACAAATATATAACAAATCCCATCAGTATGCATAACTATAATGCACCAGTTAAAAAATATGGGAAAAAAGTTGAAGTCCAGCCTGGGCAACTTAGCTTGACTCTGTCTCAAAAATAGAAGGCTGGGGATGTAGCTCAGTGGTACAACAGCCTTAGGCTCAATTCCAAGCACTGTATAAATATTAAAAATGTGTTGTATCATAAAATACTGGAATGATACCAAATTTCATCCTCTGTGAGGATAGGAGATTTTTTAATTAAACATTTACAAATCTTTTTTCTTTTTAAAACAAGTATACTGATATTTATTTATTTGGTACTGGGGATTGAATCCCAGGGGCACTTAAACACTGAAACACTGAGCCACACCTCCATTCTTTTTGTTAATTTGTATTTTGAAACACGGTCTCATTAAGTTGCTCATGGCCTTACTAATTGCTGAGGCTGGCTTTGAACTTGTGATCCTCCTACCTCAGCTTCCTGAGTCACCGGGATTACAGGCATGCACCACCACACCCAGATAAACATATTGATTTTTAGAATTAAAAAAGAACATTTGGGGCCGGTGGGTACTGGGGGTTGAACCCAGGAGTGCTAAACCACTGAGCCACATTCCCCTCCTTTTATATATATATATAAATATTTTATTAGAGACAGGGTCTCTGAGTTGCTGAGACTGGCTTTAAATTCTCTATCCTCCTGCCTTAGCCTCCCAAGCTGCTGGGATTACAGGCGTGTGCCACCACGCTCACCAAACTTTTTTTTTTTTTTAATATTTATTTTTTAGTTGTAGGTGGACAGAATATCTTTATTTTTTATGTGGTGCTGAGGATCGAACCCAGTGCCTCACACGTGCTAGGCGAGCACACTACCACTGCTCCATAACCCCAGCCCCCAAACATTTACTTTTGATTCTATGCCAACCACATTGTTTTAGGGAAGTAAGGTCTCAGTCCAACTGTGACATAAAGACTTTCTGCTATTTTTTAGTAATTTCTAGAAAATCTGAAGCTTGGGGTGAGGGTGTGTGGCAACAGTGATGATACTGAGGTGCCCGAAAGGAATTAGAATGTCTCACTCCTGGCCATTATCTCAGCTTGCAAAGCCTAAGGGTGGGAGGAGATGGACTGCTTTGGTGCCTCAGGTCAACTGGTAAAAATTCATTTCAATGTGCTGTGGATTTAGAGTGACTCCCCATGAGAAATATATACTATTAACATATAATAGTAGCAACCACTTACTTTGAATGGTTTACCACTTTCAAATGGGAAAACCATCTGTCTTTCCTCCCTTCCCCAGTTATTATCCAGCTTTGTATTGCACACAATGACTTTCCTGTTGTTTTCATTGAAACGTGGGTTAAAGTGGAAGGCAACATCATTCCCTCTCTTGAAATCTAAAGCAAACCTGTTGTAAACCAAAGACCAGAGTTATTAAAATGATTAAAGTTGCATTTTTTATCAAGCAAAGAGCATATAAGTTTCTAAAAAGCAAATTATTTCATAATACATAGGAAATTTTTCTGAATAGAAAGCAAATAAGCCAGAGAATGAGTTCAAACTAGGAAGTATACTAAGCCCCAAATTTATTTACTCTCAAAATCTTAAGGTCAGCAAGACTGTGTGTGTGTGTGCGCGTGCGCGCACGCAACCAAGTTACCTTAGTGTCTTTGGTTCCATCATTGTCATTCAGCTGCAATGCTCTCCTTACAGACTCTGCATGAAAACCCTTCAGGGTTTCCTTATACAGGTTCCTTATAGAACCATTTTGAAAACACTATGCCTGAACAGATAATCGTAGTTCTCTCTTACCTGCTCTGCCAGGGTGCTTCTAATACTTGTTAAAGGCAAGCCAACTACATCAATAAGAACACCTAAAATACCTGGCTTCCTCATGGTTAATCAGAAACCTACTTCCTCTAAAACAGCAAGAATGAGAATTAAAGTTCTGTACCTGTTACTAAGTTGTAAAGCTGTGACCAAAAACATGTTACACATTCCATGATGTAAGGTGGAACTAATCAAAGTGCTAGTTGAACTTTTTTTTTTTTTTTTTGGTACTGGGGATTGAACTCAGGGGCACTCAACCACTGAGCCACACCCCCAGCCCTATTTTGTGTTTTATGTAGAGACAAGGTCTCACTGAGTTGCTTAGCGCCTTGCCATTGCTGAGGCTGGCTTTGAATGTGTGATTCTCCTGTCTCAGCCTCCCTAAGTGCTGGGATTACAGGCTTGCGCCACGGCGCCCGGCTTAGTTGAACTTTTTGACCCTTTTCCTTCTTGGATGTTAATGCAAACATAAGTCCTCTTTATTAAAAGATCAAACCTACCCCTGAGGTTTTCAAGGTGCACTCCATAGAGCACCAAACCAGAATCAGCTGGCATTTTTAAATAAGGTTTGTGCTCTAGATTGACTGATTCTCTGGGTGTTTTGAATCCCCTAGCCACAGTCACATTCAACCACAATTTACAAAAACTCACAAGGGAAAATGGCAATAGAATTTGTATTCGACTAAATATTCAGTGGTTCTCTTTCCTCTGCAATGAAAATAAAAATACTGTCAACAGCACTTTTTTTCATATAGTTCCTCATAGAATTTACAGGACCAAGATGCAATTTTTTTAAAAAATGTACTACCATTAACCATTTCAGTCAGAATCCGTTTTGATCAACCATGGTCTCAGTACACATCTCTAGTATTACTGCAACTAAACTTCCCATTGCAATGTCCCTAACTGAAGCAAGGATACTGCGTGGTTCTCTGTGTTAGGAGTTACTGGAAGAGGAAAACATACCAACAAATCATGAGTACCACATGTACAGGATAAGGTATGCTAGGCTCTGTTACATTGGGAAGAAACGTAGATAGGGACATAGGCATACAGTAATTTACCACCAGACAAGTTTCTTTGTGTGAGGAAAGGCTGACCTTAGAGAATCTGTCTAGGTATGTAAAAAGAAGGGTTGGCTTAGGGTAGAGATTTCCATGCAGAACCAGAGGAGGCTGGCTGGAGGAGGAGCCAATGGGCTCTGTGAATGTAAAATTATCAGATTAGAAGCCATGCTCATCTGGGGACAGGATGTGGCTTTCATTGATACCCCAGCAACACACTGACAAAATACTCAGGTTATTTATGGATTCTTGAAGAAGCCTGTGACATGATTTGAATGCATACCTTTTGTGTACTGCCTATAAGACTAAGAGACACAGGCTCGCTAATGGCTGGAGGAGCTTTAATTGTGCTAACTTCAGGTACAAGCATAGTGGATGGCTTTAGGACCTTTTCAGCCTCTTCATACTGTATGTAAATATAGCCAACACCAGCAGTGACAACCAGGATCAGTCAGCCATTGCCCCCATAAATCAGCATGAATTTTCCTAAATTGGCTCAATAAAACCTTACTCCATTCCAGCCTACCTCAATCAAACCAGTTCCAGTGACAAAGGTTGATTTATTTTGGTGCATTTGTCAATGGATAGAATCTTCTCAAACTTTTTAACACTATTTACTCAGAAGACTGGGGTTCCCAGGCTTGCCACTTATCTGTAGGACTTAGCATTGGTTTTATTTGTTTTTGGTTTTTTTTTTTAAATGTTTATTTTTTAGTTGTAGGTGACAGAATATCTTTATTTTGTTTTTATGTGGTGCTGAGGATCGAACCCAGTGCCTTACGCGTGCTAGGCAAGCACGCTACCACTGCGCCATAATCCCAGACCCAGCATTGGTTTTATTTGTAAAAGGAGGTAGCATTGTTCCTTGCCCGGCCTTCAACTGTGAAAGTTAAATGATACAATGCATAACAAAACAGATTAGGGTGTGTTACCATTTACTGTGAATGACCCTAACACTTAAAAAAGTTATGTGGGAACATGTATTGAATGAATATGAGAAAATCCCATATGATGGTATAGCCAAGATCCTGCACATGTAGTTTTGGAAATCTCATTAAACTTCAGAATAGATCATTCTTTATTCAAAAACCAATCAACAGATAGGTCAAGTTGTTAACGTTGCCCTCTTTACCTGTTTGCGCTGGGCTTCACGGTGCCCAGAATTGTTATCAGCATGCGAGGCATGACTCCTCCGGGCAGGGGCAGCTCATAAGGCACAGTCTAGGAAAGAATGAGTACATGTCAACAGTCATGTTTTCTTGGGGAAAGAAAAAAGTGTAGTGAAAGTTCAATCACTGTTAGTATCTGTGAACAACAAAGCCCTAGTTGAGGCCATCTGTCCTGACTCTCAGGCTGCCTTGCCCAGGGGCTAAAGAAATAAACTTCCCTCTTGAAACACTCCGAGGGCCATTTCAATCCATAACTCATTCATACAGATTGATTTTTGGAAAAGCTTAAACTAGACCTCATGGTCAATATTAATCTTTTTGTGCCACTTTAAGACCCTTGTCATGTAATACACTGCACTGTGGTTATTCTGCCCACTGAGGGTAGGTTTGTCACCTTCTAGGGCTTCTGGGTTCTCACATGCTCTGTCCTCATATGACACCAGCAGAATCCTTGGTATCCAGCAGATTCTCAGTGTCTGTGGAACGAACACTTTCACTTACACAGTTCATTCCACAGGTGTTTATTGACCATCCATGTTCAAGGTGCCATGTGTATCCCTGAAGCGCAATCTGTGGCCTCTTGCCTTTCCCTTTATAAGACTTTCCCCTGGTTCACCTACTACCTGAAGCTTTCACCTCCAGCCTGATCTGCACCAGCCCTGCACTTCCTCCTACCTGGTCTTGCTACTAGGGCTTCAAGTCCAGCACTTGTGAACTAGAAGGGTCTCCCCTGCCTTCTCCCATCCATCAGTTCCCCTTCCTGAGTTCCCAGTCGGGGCTAAAGCTTTGCTGATGTTCTAGTTCTCCAGCCTTGAAAGCCAGAGTCCTCTCTGACTCCTAAGACTTAATATCTAGGTCCTGGGAGCTCTTCCTCTGTAGCCTCTCACATCTGCCTGTCTGTCTCCACAGCCTTCATGTCCCCTCCTGCCTGCTCCCGACTGACCCTGTGCCAGGCACTGCTCAGTGCCACCCACTGCCCCCACATCTTCTCTGAGCTTTCCTCCAAACTGTCCCAGAAGATGGCACTACCTTGGGCCTTCTTCTCCACAGTCATGAAATGGTCACAACACTGTTGTTTAGCTCTTCATCTTTAGATCTTATCTCTCAACTAGACTATCAGTCTGGAAGGGAAGGATCCGTGATTGAGTGTACCTGGATTCCCTGAGTTGTGTTGTCATTTAGAATTCACTTGCTAAAATGTATTTTAAATCTGCATGAAAATTCAAACCTTATATCAAAATTATCTTTAGGTTTTTCAAAACCAGATTACCTTTGTTCCTATTTACATGCTCCTTCAGTGACCCCGGGCAAATTACATAACTTCTCCATTGCCCCATTTCCTCATGCATAGACTGGGGGTAATAACAGTATGGTGTGGGGTGGTTATGGGGTTAAATAACATAGATGCATAATACTATGGCATAGCGATCTTTCCCTCAGTACTACAGTCCTAGCTTGATTTATGTTAAAGTGGCTTTATAATGCCTTCAAAAGATGTCTTACCTTCACTTTATACTAACAGTACAAAATAAACGCAATATGAACACTTGTTTTTTTCTACCAGATCAACATACACCAAAAAGTGTCTGTAAAAGTCCTCAAAAAGTGGCTGTAAGCTGCGGGTTTAAAGTTTCAGGTCTCCCTGAGCCCTCTGCCCATCAAGTTCATGACAGAACTACTTCATCTTACCAGTGGTCCAGCCGGGGTGCCAAAGGGGCCAGCAGCAGGGTAGGCTCCGGGAGCACTTGGCTGTCCCGGAGGTGGGTAGGCCCCAGGCCCACCTGGTTGCCCTGGGTAGGCTCCAGGTGCAGAAGGTCCAGGATAAGGTCCAGGTGCAGTTGGGCCAGGGTAGGCACCAGGAGGTGCCTGTCCAGGATAGGGCCCTGGAGGTGCCTGCCCAGGATAGGCTCCAGGCGGTGCCTGTCCAGGGTAGGACCCTGGAGGTGCCTGCCCGGGATAGGCCCCAGGATAGGAGGCCCCTGGGTAGCCCCCTGCTCCAGCCCCAGGCTGGTTCCCCCATGCACCAGGCCATCCTTGAGGATTTGGGTTTCCAGACCCAGATAAGGCATCATTAAGCTGGAAAGAAAGACATAAACAATTACAGGATACAAAATATTCATGAAAACAGATTTAAAAAAAAATCCCCAAAACAGGCATTGTGATCTAAGAAGTATGAGGCAGGTACAAAATTAATATCAATGAAATTTCCCCACCTATTAATAGTTTTGAGTTCCAAAGACTAAAATTAGACATTGGGATTCTATATGCTTCTTCACCTTATTCTGGCCACCCATCACCTCAGATTTTTGTAATTTGCTGAAGTTAGGAGCTAGCTCTCCTTGATCTACAAACATATGCTCGCTCCTTCCTTCCTTCCTTCCTTCCTTCCTTCCTTCCTTCCTTCCTTCCTTCCTTCCTTCCTTCCTTTTCTTTCTTTTCCTTCTTTCTTTTCCCTCTCTCTCTCTCTTTCTTCTTTTTCTTTATTGCAGTAATGGGGATCAAATCCAGAGCCTGGGGCACATAAGGCAAATGCAATATTTCACCACTGTGCTACATCCCCAGCACCACCAACACCCTGTATTTACTGATTGATTGATTGATTCATTGATACGGGATCTTTCTAAGTTGCCAGGGTAGCCTCAAACTTTTGATTCTCTTGTGTCAGTCTCTGGAGTACAAGCTTTCTAAACGTGAGAAACCATCACAAACACGGGGATGCTCAGACTGCGCTGCACTTCCTGCTGCTTCCAGCAGAGTGAAGGGGTGACTGTTGCCAACTCCCAGGCTTCTGCCTGGCTTTCTTCCTCAATCTGCTGGGGAAAAACAAAACTTCAGCTCACAGGCCCTCAGTGGAAACCACGTAGTGGGACAGTGAGAAGGGAAAGCCTGGTGGTGAAAATGAAACCCTCAACCTACACGAATGTGTTTGTATGAGGCTAAGAAAACTGACATGAAGCACTTACCGAAAAACTGTCTGCCATTTTCCTAAGGAGAGAGAGAGAGAGAGAGCAGTGTTACCACTGGATTCACCAATTTCCCTGAGATTTAACTGCCTGAATACTTCATGGGCAATTCTAGTCAATCCACAGGTATATTGCCTAAGTCAACCATGCAGAACCATAAAAACAGTAATGGGTGGGGATGCTTTCCAGCTACATTACCAAACCCTGTTTACTTATAAATTCAAACTTGGATCACACTAGCTTGTGTTCTGAAATCTGAGAGTAAGAGGACATACAATGCACGAGGGAGAAGGAACAGGAAGAAAATGTTCTGCCTCTTTTCTAGGTAAAAAATGGAAACAGTCACGATTTGTCCTGAGCCTCCTTCACTCTCCACCACCCCTACAAAGGGTTCAGTTGTTGGTATGACTTAAGTCCCCTTTTCTTCTCCCTCTGACAGCCCCACACCCTCTTCTGTAGCTTGGGAGGACAGGAGTTGCTAGTGAGATCTAAAAGACAATGACCTCCAGCTACACCTGCTGCCTGATTATTTATTCCTTCACTGGTGCACATTGATGCCTGCTCCAGGTCAGGCACTGTGCAGGCTCCTGTCTGGAAGTGCAGATGAACAAGCCAGGATCTGTATGGCCAAAGGGCCCACAGTCCAGCTGGGGAGGCAGACATAGGCAAATATGAGAGAACAAGTAATCAATGCTGTCAGGCTGTGTGCTAGGGGAATTCAAACCTGGGACACTAACTTCTAAGTGGGGAAAAGAAGGTAGTATTTGAACTAAGCCTTGAAGGATAGGAGACACATTTGGAAGTGATTTTTTCTTTTCTTTTTTCTAAGGTGCATGTATTCTAAATAAAATCTTGGGCAGTATAACAAACCAAGGTGAAGAAACTCGGACAATGTGGAGAAAAACATTTTGGAGTGGGATACTGTCAAACAAACAAGGTTTGGCATGTTCAAAGATGCCACAGGGTGGTTTGGAGACACTCTTACCACTCTCTCCTGCTCCTTCCCCTGAACCAAGTCTCCAAAAGCACAAGGCGCTCCACACCTGCTCCTGCGACAGTAGCTCCCATTCTGCAGGGTAGTGAAGGGTAGCCCAGGACCCCTGCAACCCCTTCTTTCTAAGCTCAGGATAATTTGTGCCATGGTCAAAATTACCCAGACCTACAAACAATTAGAATCTCTTCTTCCTTTATTTGTCCACTTGTATAAATTACTCATTTTAAAGAAATGACATGGTCCCAAAAGGGATCCAATAAAGAAAACTACATGATAGGTCCTAAACATGTATAATATTAAAATTTTCTGCAAAAACACAAATAGGCAGAGCTCCTCCTAGGAATTAATGTGTACTTCATTTACACACACTAGATATATTTATACTATACTACTGTTATTTATATCACTCTCAAATGTTACCTTTGACAACTTTTTTTGCAAGTCTCTTTTAACCTGGTTATTTTCCGGCTTATTTAGAATCAGGTTATGACCAGGCCCATCTCCCATGGTGGAAAACTACCGGCAATTTGACAGGAAAGTCATAGTGACTCCTAGAGCTTCCTATGCCTTCCACGTCCTATATTTCCTACTGAACTTAAACTTCTAAGGCAAAAGTGGGAGGCTCCTCTGCTTGTGTCCCTTCCCCACAAGACTGTTACCATACTGTGTAGGAAACTATGTTGCCACCACAGGAGGAACTTGAGAGAAGAATTGTTACAGAAAAGAAAAAGAAAGCAAATTACTTAAGAAAATAAAGCCTCCCTCATTTTGGACACTGGTAGAAAACAATCTTGAACTTCAAGGTGGGCAAAGAGCTTAGCACCTTTGATCACACACTCCTTTTCCACCCCTGAACAACATACAAAAGACTCAGCAATAACTTTATAAGTATTTGGTTTCTTTGAAATGATCATATTGCATAGGAGCTTATTTTCAACCTTATACCACTGTCCCTTCAGGTAGACACTTGGTGGCAGAGCATGGTCCTGTGCATTTAGGCTGTTTAGCCACATTTCTGGCATTTATCCATAAGATGCCAGTAGCACACCACCCTACAACTTGTAACAACCAAAGTGTCTTCAGACATTGCCAAATATCCCTTTGGGCAAAGCTGTGCCCAACAGAGAACCACCAGACTGTCAGCCTGCGAATCCTATGTAAATGTATATACTCGTGTCAATAAAAACCAACCTGGGAGTTTCGTCTGTACAAACTGTAGTTTCTATTGGTACCATATGCCTCATAGGTGCCTTATTAATATAACTCCTATCAAATTAAGAAACCTTTAAAGACTGAAGACAACTGGAAACTCAAAGGGGGCATTTCCACACTTAGCATTGCTTCCACCCAAAGCCTGCTCAAACCTGTTCAGTTTATTTTCCCATCTAACCAAACGCAATATGAGAAGCAAAGCAGATTTCACTATATTTCCACTGTGTTTCACATATGCTTTGGATGACAGTTTGGATTGTGTTGTGAGACCTTCCTCTGACATATTAAAATAATGACACTGCATTCCTTGGGGCTTCTCGGAATGCAAAGCACTTTCACATACCTTCTCTATTTGATTCTGTTAACAGTCTTATGAGAATGATAGGAAGAAATTAATATTCCCACTGAAAAGCAAGGAAACAGGTCCACAGAGCTAATGTGCTAGTTCAGAGTCAACCTGTCATTAGCAGGTCAGGAACCAGGGCCCAAGTCTCCTGACTCCTAATTCAGGCTCCTTCTACACTAATTCAAAATCTTGTGCCTTGAAATTTTATAGCTATTTGAAAGTATTAATGACTTCATCAGGAAATGAATTCTCTGGTGTATTCATCCAGAACTACATAGTGTACTGAAATTCGAATCGAGTTAAAAACAAGATCGTGTTTTTGTCAGAAAACTAACTGGATGACTCATTCAGCACACAGTAATATTTAATAAAAGGATGCCATTTTGCATAGTTACTTTGCTAATTATATCCACATTTTAACCAGGAAGTTGTACTTTTCCAAAAACTCAGTATGCACTGTTTTGATTATGCCAACTCCCAACCATCAGATCTCCTTTTTAAAATTGGTGTTCTTCTGAAGTCAAGGTTAGTAACTTCAGAACTTCAGGAAAGAAAAAAAGGATCTTTTATTATAAGCATGTTCCTTGCTTCTTTAGAGAATTTCTTTTCTTTTTTTAAAAGGTGAGCAGTTTAGCTGGGCACGGTGGCTCACGCTTGTAATCCCAGCACTTTGGGAGGCTGAGACAGGAGAATCGAGAGTTAAAAGCCAGCCTCAGCAACGGGGAGGAGCTAAGCAACTCAGTGAGACCCTGTCTCTACATAAAACACAAAATAGGGCTGGGGATGTGGCTCAGTGGTTGAGTGTCCTGAGTTCAATCCCCGGTACCAAAAAAAAAAAAAAAAAGGTGAGCAGTTTATAAAGAGAGATGCACACAATCAAATGTAAAAATAAAAATCTTCCCACTCTGCAGACAGTATAGATATATGAACTCCATCCTTTTTCTAGGATCAGAGAATTTTGAAGTGCAGGGCTGCAGGAAGACTTGATCAAAGATGAACAATTAGAGAAATACTACTTGGGTCTCCACATTTTTTGAAAATACCAACAGGGAAAAAACTCAGTGTAATTTGGAATAAGAAATTTAAGCATGAGTCAGAATGTAGACCATTTTAATAAGCTGTTAATTAGTAGCTCTTCCCTTTAATAAAGAGTAGTTAGCCACTGCACATTACTCTTCTAGGCCCACCTACCAATCAAACTAGTTGTCCAGGTTCTCAGGAAGACTTTTAAAATTTCTCCTCCTAAAGGCTCCTGTCTGTCTGGTGCGGTGTCGCATGCCTGTAATCCCAGTGGCTTGGGAGATTGAGACAGTAGGATTGAGAGTTCAAAGCCAGCCTCAGCAGAAGTGAGGTGCTAAGCAATTCAGTGAGACCCTGTCTCTAAATAAAATACAAACTAGGGCTGAGGATGTGGCTCAGTGGTCAAGTGCCCTTGAGTTCAATTCCCAGTACTGCGCCCCCTCCCCTCCCCCCGCCAAATAAAGGCTCCTGCCTTTAAACAAGCTGTAATGAAGTAGACTTTGGAGGCATTTCCTCAGAGCACTCCCCACTCTCCTTTCCTAGAACTCACACAAGGCCATCTATTTCCTGATCTTGCTGAGGCTGAGTGGGTAACTCCAGGATGCTGAGTTGGGAGAAAGGAGATGTGCCCTTTCTTAGGGTTTCTTTCGCATCGTAGTTCCTGAGTGCCAAGGAAGGTAAAGCTACTTTGAGCTTCTCAGTGACTAATGTTTTCCCCTTTGGAAAAGCTGAATAGCAGTCAAGGGAGAACACATGACCCTTAATCACCAGCAAACTAGAAGCATACAGCACGCACCATCCTGGCCAGCTCTTCAATTACCCACTCAATTTAATGAGAAGAACCAGTTCAGGCACAGCCTCAAGGAACTACTCAGCTGTCCTCAGCAGGAGCCTGTGTCTCAAACAATCACAGGAAAGAAAAGCAAGGTTGTGGATGAGTTACTGTAAGTTTCAGGTACATAAGTACTTACAAGTCAATTGGTAGGTAAAGTCAACATTAGATTCTCAAGTTATACTTTATGAATACAGATTTCTCTTGCAGTGACAATTTCGAGTGTGGCTAATTAAGATTCTAGGCAATGAAGGTTCTAGTTTCAGCTTTGTATGTAATTTAGACTTTTCTAAGCTCCAAACATTCAAAGGACCATCATCAAACTTCTCCCCAGAATCACTTAGGGAGGCTGAGACAGGAGAATTGCGAGTTCAAAGCCAACCTCAGCGACAGCGAGGGCTAAGCAACTCAGTGAGACCCTGTCTCTATATAAAACACAAAATACGGCTCGGGATGTGGCTCAGTGGTCGAGTGCCTCTGAGTTCAATCTCCAGTACCAAAAAAAAAAAAAAAACTTCTCCCCAGAATATGGATAAGTGCTGATTTCAAATGTAACCTCCAAATTATGAATTTAGGAAGCAGCTCCAATTCCCCTAAGATCAAAGAGAAAGCATGACCAGCCTTGGAATGAAAGATTCTACTTTAAAAGGATTCAAAGTCAATGTCTGGAAAGGAGACTTACTGCAGAAAAGTAAACTACTATTATTATTAAATATCAATTTTTATGTAAATACATAGTTTCCTAACATGATAAGTTTATGAAATTGAGGCAAACAAGTTACAAATTTGTTAGTTGGTGAAAGTTTTTTTTATGTGCTGGGCCCACCCATGTGGTTAATTTTATCACTATCATTTTCGTCAGAATTAACTCAACCTAACTTCCATTCTTTTCTGGGATTCTGGAAACAGACTGAGTTGCAGAGGTCCAGGTATCCTCATTGTCTAGCAACCCAACTCCAAGGAGTCACTTTACAAATATTCCACAGTGTCTGTAATAGGTATCCATATCCTTAAGGACTGGACTGATACATAAGTCACTGGCCTTAATTCATGTGTCCCTTACTCCCTGGCATTGAGTACCTACTCCTCAGAATGCAAGCACTTTAAGTTTTCAAACAAGTAACTAATAATTCAGAATAAATCCTCACACATATTTTACAAGCCCCCAGCTAGGTTTCTGCATCCTGGAACCCAACATTCTGCCACACCCAACACATCCTCAGCACCCTTTTGAGATGGTTATTGACAGTCTGGGCAGGGATGAGTCACTCGATTTACAAAAGCTTAAAGGTTGCAGTCTTTGCTAAGCCAGGCACATGTCCACTTGGGCTTTGGGGCAGCACCATTTTCTGTGAGGTCAGCATTCAGAGACAGGCTGCAGGCCTTGCCGCTGTTGGACTTGGTGGAAGAACTCATTCGCACCCCACAGCAATATCTCCTGCAGATGAAAGTTCAGCAGATGCCCGTCGGGGGTCCCAGAAGACCTACAGAGTCCCCAGGAAGTTCGCTCATGTACTGAGAAAGGGATCTTGTTCCTAACACCAAGCTAGAAGGAGCAGTTCGTTGAGTTTGATAATCGAGCCCACCCACCACTCCGCACCGAGGGACCCAGCGGACTGGAAGGCGCGGCTCATTGTGGGTTCAGGCTTACTCTGCACGCAAAGCACAGCTGGCAGAGGGTGGGACTGTGGCTTCCGCGGTGCCGCAGAGTGCCCAGTGCCTGGCGTCCGCAGACACACCCACTGCCCCAAGGATAAGTGTATGCGAGTCTCTAGGGAGTTGCTAACTTTCCCCAGGTCTCAGACCCCGGGACAATCAACGGTTATGGACCGGTGCCCGGAACTATGCCCACGCTCGGCTCCATGCCACAGCGCGAGCTGCCCGGCTCTCCACGCCCGCCAGTCCCCGGCAGCCAAGCCCCTCGGCGACGCGCCCCGAGAGCGCCCCGGAGTCCCTGCCCTGTCGGCAGGTGCGGTCCCCCGCGCCCCGCGCCGCTCACCCTTGCCTTGCGCTCTCTCCGGATGGCTCCTGGCGAGGCGGTGCGGGCGCAGCCGGGGCGGTGGCTCTGCCTTCAAATACCCCAGTCCAGCCTGGCCCGCCCTCCCGGGGCGGGGCAGCGCCCCGGCGCACCCAGGCCTCTCCCAGGGGATGGGAGGACCAGCCCAACGCCCGCAGGACACCCACAGCCGCCGCTCCAGGGGTACGGAGGAGATGCTCTTCACAGGGGGGAGGAGAGAGGCCGCAGGGACCCTCCCTCCCTCCAGATCACCTGACTCCTAAGAGGAACATCCCAAGTCCTAGAAGCTGCTCTTAGTGCTTCTTTGAAAGGTTCTGCTTCTTGCTTGCTTGTTCTAAGTCTTTACTTATTTTCCGTCCAGTCGCAGGCAATCTCATCCTGTTTCCACTTCTTTTACCCAAAGCCTTCCCCAGAAGGGCAAGGCGACTTGTTTCTTGGAGTGGGAGGATGTCCCTGTCTAAGGTGTGGATGAGAGCTCCCATGTTCTCGGCCTTGCTTTCGTTCCCATTCTGAGCTGTAATATGCGTGCACACCTTTGCCTGATAGCCCTAAGAGGTTTGGTGTGCGCTTCCTGCTGCATACTCAGCATGCGCTGAGGATGTGGTGCAAAGTAGGTTCTCAGTACATGTATGTCGAATGAACGAATGAATGACTTCCTAGGAAGTTTGTTTTCTTGAAGCCTAGGGGCGAGTCCTGCAAAGCAGGGAATAGTTAAGTCAAAAGTAGCTTTGGTAAGGGAAGGAAAAAGACAAAGCTATGCTGTGTAAAAGGTTGTTTGCAAGAAAGTGGATATTTAGCTGGATAAAAACTGAGTGAGATAGTTAAGGATGTCCAAGATAGTTTTTTTTTAAGTTTAGATAATAATAATAACAGCTAATATTCATCAAACACTTAATGTGCCTTGGACTATGCTTCATGCTTTACATACCAATGTGGAAGGTAGTGTTATCGTTTTAAAGATGAGAAAACTTAGGCACAGAGAATTAAATATGGCCATGATCACAAATAACATAGGTCAACATGAAAAAATGCCACGATCTAAGAAATAAGCCTTCGGTGGCTCAGTTCACAATAGCTAAGCTATGGAACCAACCTAGGTGCCCTTTAACAGATGAATAGATAAAGGAAATGTGGTATATGTATACAATGGAATATTACTCGGCCATAAAGAAGAATAAAATGGCATTTGCTGATAAATGGATGGAACTGGAGACTATCATGCTAAGTGAAATAAGCCAATCCCAAAAAATCAGAGAGGCCAAATGTTCTTTCTGATATGCAGATGCTCATTCACAATAGGCAGAGCAGGAAGGAGAAGTGGAGGCTCCAGAAATTGGAGCTGGGAGAATAGAGGGAAGAGAAAGGGGGTGGGAATGGGAAAGACAGTAGAATGAATCGGACATAGCTTTTCTGTGTTCATATATGAATACACAACGAGTGTAACTTCACATCATGTACAACCACAAGAATGGGAAGTTATACTCCATGTATGTATGACATGTCAAAATACACTCTACTGTCATGTGTAAATAAAAACAATTTTTTAAAAAAAATTAAAAAGAAATGAGCCTTTGGAAATGGAATATTCACTAGTTAACAGACAGAGGGGGGAAAAAACTCGGGAGGAGGGAGGGAAGAAGGAAAGAAGGGCCGGCAGGGCCACTGAAATTGGGTAGATTCAGTGGAAGTTGGGATGGTCATTCAGAAATGGAATGATTGGACATAAGGTGAAATTATCTCTCAACAACTGGGGAGCGAAGTTGCTCTTTCACTCAGGAGCCATTTCCTGTCTCACTGTGGGATTCTGCCTCTGGCTGATGGCACCAGTGAGAAGAGCCTCTGTGTCCTCTTGAGCTGATGTGTTGGGAGGCTTTGGATTTTGAGCCAGAGGAGGAAGGGATCTGGTGTTAGAGAAAGGAGTAAGACCAAAGGACCAGGGATGGGACAGCACCCTAGGGAGAGAAGATTGGGCTGCGTTCGTGAAAAGCTTTGAGAAGCTGCCCACGTACACCCAGCACAGGGCTATGGCAGACCTCCAGAGACAGACGGGAGGACTGTTGGCAGTGCCCCTGGGAGGCTTCCTCAGGTAGGTAATGGTCATTTCCTAAGGGGCATGGCAGTTGCTGCAGCTGGCAGGGGCTGACACACTGCTTTGTTAGCAAAAGAGAGGGTCTGCTCGGGCCACCAGGGTGAGGTGCACTGAGCGGGGAGGTCCCTGCTCACACCACAGTAGGACTGTAGGAAACCTATAAATAACCTCAGTGGAACAAAGGAGGCCTGGCCAGAACTGGCAGCTGGGTGTCTGTGACATAACTTTGTGACATAGTTACACGTGTTCTGTGTTCTGTTTTGGGCAATGGGTTCCTGATTCACTTAGAAAACCAAAATGGAAAATGGCAACACGATATAACCTCATTGATACAGTGTGATTGAAGGATAGTAATAAATGAAAAGTCTGAATTACATTTTTTCATAGGTATACATGTGTGTGTGTGTGTGTGCATATCATATTAGGTGACCCAAGGGACCTGATAATGTTGGCTACTTGGGGTGATTCCTAAAGGATTAGAGAAGAAAAATATGTAACTTATAAAAGCCATATTGCTACTAAGGGACAATGGAAAAAGGAAGCAAACATTTTAATTTGAAATTTAACTCTGACTTTCTTTCCTATCACTGTCCTCCTTGCTCAGTCTGTTCTGTTCCTCCTATACACAAGATTCCTACTTGACCCAGCATCCTCACACTGGCAGTTCCCTATGACTCTCTCCACCGAGTCATTGCTCAATTGTCACCTCCTTTGAGTCTGTTCTTCAAACCTGCTGGGTGCAGTTGTGCATGCCTGTAATCCCAGCAGCTCGGGAGGCTAAAGCAGGAGGACCATGAGTTCAAAGCCAGCCTCAGCAACGGTGAGGTCTCTACATAAAACACAACATAGGGGTGGAGATGTGGCTCAGTGATCGAGTGCCCCTGAGTTCAATCCCTGGTGAAAGAAAGAAAGGAAAGAAGGAAGGGAGGGAGGGAGGGAGAGAGGGAAGGAAAGAGAAAGAAAGAAAAGAAAAAGAAAAAGAAAAAAAATCTATTCTTATAACCTGCTGAAAATTGCAGTTCACACCTTTTCCAGTTACTCATACTGCTGATCCCCTTCCCCTAACATTTCTTTTTTCCATCACATTTATTTACTGCCAGCGTTCAATAGGATTGGATTATTTATTATGTCTATTGTTTATTATTTATACCCCCCCACCTTTCTTTGCCACTCCTCTCTGCGGGCCAGTTTCTTTGTATACCTTCTTCTGAGGGGGTTGTGGGTACTGGGGATTGAACTTGGATACTCACTCAACCACCAAGCCCCATTCCCCAGCCCTATTTAGTATTTTATTTTAGAGATAGGGTCTCACTGAGTTGCTTAGTGCCTCACCACTGGTTTCAAACTCGAGATCCTCCTGTCTCAGCCTCCTGAATCGCTGGGATTACAGGCGTGAGCCACTGTGCCTGGATCTTTGCTATACATTTGGACTAATGGATCCAAGTTGTGCATAGTAGGCACTTAATTAGTATTTACTAAGTGAATAAATTCATGGTGTGAACTCTGGAAGAAAATCCTGTGGGCTATTTGACTTGATCATTTTTCAAGGCCCTTCCTTCTAATTAACTATTTAATGCCCCTTAGAAAGGACCAAACAGGGGCTGGGGTTGTGGCTCAGGGGTAGAACTCTTGCCTAGCTCGTGTGAGGCACTGGGTTCAATCCTCAGCACCGCATAAAAATAAAAATAAAGCTATTGTATCTGCCTACAACTAAAAAAAGTTTTTTAAAATAAGGACCAAACACTTAACAAGTAAATAATTCAATTAATAGATTGTTATGTTTATAAAAACAAAAAAGCAGAAGACCTGTCAATGTCAGTTCCCTAGGGAGCTGACTAAATACTTCTTATTAAATCAATAGACCCAATCTCAAAGCAATTCCCTTATGAAGCAATTATTAGATAACTCTAATACTTTTTAATTACATAATTCAAATTATGTATATTCTCCTTTTAACTTCACCTTCTCTTTTTGTTATAAGAATTAGGTAAGTGTTATTATTTCATTTTTACTGTCAGGATGCTATGGTCTGAATGTTTGTGTTCCCCCCAAAATTCCATATTGAAATCCTAACCCCCAAGCTGATGATATTAGGAGGCAAAGAATTTGGGGACATGGTTAAGTCATGGGAGCAGAGCCCTCATGAATGGGATTAGTGACCTTATAAAAGGGGCCCAAGAGAGACCCTTTGTCCCTTCTACCCCGTGAGGACACAGTCAGAAGTCACCTTCTATGAACCAGAAAGCAGGCCATCACCAAACACAGCCTTGATCTTAGACTTCCCTACCTGAAGAATGATGAGAAACAAATTTCTGCTGTTTATAAAAATTTCTGGGTTTTGTTGTTACAACAACCTGAATGGACCAAGACACAAAGTGATTTACTTATCCAAGCTCCTTCATACCTAGGACCCAAGTCCAGAAGTCCTGACTTGTCTAATTTGTCTAGAAAAACACAGCAAAAGAATCTTTGCAGGGGCTGGGGTTGTGGCTTATCGGTAGAGTGCTTGCCTAGCACGTGTGAGGCACTGGGTTCGATCCTCAGCACCACATAAAAATAAATGAAATAAAAGAATTATGTCCAACTACAACAACAACAAAAATTTTTTAAAAATATTTTTTAGTTGTAGGTGGACACAATATCTTTATTGATTTATTTTTATGTGGTGCTGAGGATCGAACCCAGTGCCTCACGCATGCGAGGCAAGTGCTCTACCACTGAGCCACAATCCCAGCCCCAACAACAAAAATTTTTTAAAAATTAAAAAAAAAAGAATCTTTGCAGCAACTGGCTTATGTAAACTATGCAGCAAATCCTACAAAGTTCCAGCACTCCCTAAAACAACCAATTAGTTGTAAATAATGTAAAGATAAATTACTTCACCTAGTTTTCCACCATAGGAGAGAAGCAACTACCCAAAGGACTCATTTGATGGAATTGAGAAAGTGTCTTGGCATTCCCTAGGATACAATATGAAAGGGCCTTCATGGTGGGACCATTGCTACACTGTGGTCCCCTCTAAGGTGACACACAGAGATCACTGTGTGGCTGGAGATTGGTTACAAAAATATAAACTCTCCCCTGAAGAGGTGGCCCAGCAACCAATTTACTTGAATGGATCACCCATAGTAAATGTTTAACCTTTGGGTATTCCAATGGATTTACTCACAGGAAAGCCCTTTGTCTCTTAGGAATATGCTGTAAATCTTAAGACTTTGAGTCATAAGGCCACATGGCCAGGCGTGGTAGTCCCAGAGGGTTATCCCTTGGTAATAAGAAAACGAATAGCCAAGCACGTTGCTATAGACACAAGAGATGAGTCATGCTCTTGTTATTGGTCTTCTTGGTCGTTTTAGGGATAGATAAAGCTTGTGCCTTTTTACTTAGAGGTCTTACTACACCTAATCATGTGATCAAACTTCCTTTTAGCTACACTTATTCTCTTGCTCATCCCTATGCACCCTTTGGTGTCAATTTCATGCTGGGTAAAACTAACAAAGGATCTTGATATAACAGGGAGTGCCTGGGAGTTTATAATTTGTACACATGCAATAAATGGCTCATTAGTACCCAACCCAAAGCCTGTATAATCTCTTCCAAGAAAAGTTTAAAAGGGAATATCATAAATCAGTAAAAAATATCATTGAGTAACTGCTATGTAAAGATCACTTTGCTCTTTGAAATAAGGGACAAGTCTATCATTAGCTCTCAGGTGATAGGTTTGCTGATTTTTACTGAGACAGAAATTGTAGGTCCCTGATTTTGAAAAAGCAAGGACCCAGAGAGAGGCATCTCACCTGGAGGGCTTGAGGAATTTTGAGGAAGGTGCTGATGGTTGAAAGGTCCAGAAAGTGCCTGGAGGAGGGGAATTTCAGTTAGAGAAAGCCAAGAGAGAGCAGAAGGCCATAAGAGCAAAGTGGGGGAAATTATGAGGGTGAACAAAAAAGAAAAAGGGAAATAATAAGTTGGAGGAGAAAGCAGAGCAAACTTTTTTTTTCTAGAGTCACTTCTAAATAGAGAAATAGAATTGTAGACAAGGGAAAGAGAAAGGAAAATAGGAAAATTATAGGCATATAAAAAGTGTGAGTGAATCTGGAACCAGCCAAAAAAGAGAAAATTGCCAGAAACTATAGTGGGCCAAATAAGGAAAGATGGCTCACAAAAGCTGAAGCTCTTATGAAATACAAACAAAAACACACTGGTGTTAAGTCTTGAGACAGCAGAATATAGGAACAGCCAGAAAAAGGAAAACATGAAGATCCTTCTAGTTTTCACATTTGGCCCCAGGGAGCCCACAGCAAGTTTGGCAATTCTGTCCCTGTTCACATAGTGTCAACACTTTCAGGTGACAAGTGAGACGTGGAGGCAGACATCAGGACATTTGGTTCCCCTGATGCCAACAGCTGGCATCTGAGTTGGAAACGTAGAACATGTGGCTGGCAGACTTAGGGGCTGAGGAGGGCTGGCTGTCACGGGGAACAGTTTATGCTTTGAAGACAGAGCAATTTCCACTTCCCGAACAAACTGGCTCTGGCCATCTGCTGTGCTCCATTCTATTTGCAAGGAGTCCTTCATTTCCAAGGCATTCAGTGGGGGTCTAATATATGCCCCAACTATTTTACAAAATCTACCCTTCCTACCTCACTGACTGAATTATCAACTTAGTGGCAGGCTCCTCAAAACCTGGTCAACAAATGAAATGGGGTCCACCGCAGCAATGTGCCTGATGCTGGTTGAGAAGGTCTCCCTCAGCAGGTGTGGTGGGAGCTACAACCTGTTTAGGAGGGATGTCCTCTTTTCTTGCATGGGGAAGCCAACAGCATCGGCGTAAGGTAATCCAGGTGCCATGACATGTTTGAACGTTTCTCCTAGAGCCCCAACTCCGCCTGGCCAGCTCCACCCTTCCTTATCTATCCCCTCAAACCTAACCCACTCTTGCCTTTAGCATTAATTACTACAGAAACCACATTCCTACCACAGCTACTTCTGTGTCCACAGGGCTTATGGCACAACCCTCAGTCTCTGACACGCACACCGGCTGCCATTACTGTCACCCTCCATATAGCCCCCATCCAGAGCTACACAATTAACCACTATGCTAAACTGCCCTTGAAGAGACATAAAACAAGGTGAAAGAATAGAGAGAGTGTGCACTAGTTTGCTAGAGTTGCTGTAACATCAACTGGGTGGCTTAAGTGACAGAAATTTATTTTCTCGCAATTCTGGAGGTCAAAAGTCCAAGACCAGCAAGCTAATCTCTTCTGAGACCTCTTTCCTTGGCTTGTGAGTGGCCACCTTCTCTCTGTCTTCACACAGTCCTCACTATGTACATGTCTGTATCCCAATCTTTTCTTCTTATGAGAACCCCCGTTGTATTGGATTAGAGCCACTCATTTTAACCTAGGTACCTCCTAAAGGCCCAGTCGGCAAATGCAGTCACATTCAGAAGTACGAGAGGTTAGGGCTTCAACGTGAATTTAGGGAGTGACACAGTTCATCCCATCAAAGAGGGTCAGAAAGGGATGGGGAGGAGATGATTGTCATTTTAGCTAGTGTGGCCAGTGAAGATTTCTCTAAGCAGGCGATATTTGAGCTGAGACCTAAATAATAAGAAGGGGCAACCTATAAAGACGAGAAAGAAGAAACAGGAAGAACAACAGGAAGGCAGCTGCAGGGAATGTAAGCTATCAGGTATCTTCTGCCCACTGCCCTCAGAGCAACCTTCCTGCCATCCTCACAGGGGGCCCCCTGACAGCCATGTTGGCATTTCATGACTTCTCACCATAGCTGCCATTGATAGAATCAGAAGCAAAGTCCTTACCCAAGCTGAGCATTTGGATTTTCTCACCCTGCAGCCTAGGTTTGGGCCCATGATGGGCTGTTCGTCATTTGGTTTGTGTGGTCACATCTATGCTGTGTAAACCTACAAGCATATTCTGCCTCAAGAAATGAAGATAGTGGGCTGGGATTGTAGCTCAGCGGTAAAGCGCTTGCTTTGCACGCGTGAGGCACTGGGTTCGATCCTCAGTACCACATAAAAATAAAGATATTGTGTCCATCTACAACTAAAAAAATATTAAAAAAAAAAAAAAAGAAATGAAGAATAGAGAAATCTGGTCGGCAGAGAGGAATTAAGAAGCCTGATAGAGTTGGGCGCAGTGGGGCACACCTATAATCCCAGCAACTGGGAAGGCTGAGGCAGGAGGATTGCCAGATTCAAAGTTGGTGGTTAAGTATCCCTGAATTCAATCCCTGATACCGCCCCTTCACCCCGCAAAAAAAAAAAAAAAAAAAAGTCTGATGGAGGGAAGAGATCAGACACAGAGAAAATCCTGAACTATTTAAATTCCTGAGGCCTAGTTTCATTTTCACATTTGGATGTTGTATGCCACTGTTTTTTTTTCTTTTTTTAAATATTTTTTTAGTTGTTGATGGATCTTTATTTTATTCATTTATTATTTATATGTGGTGCTGAGGATTGAACTCAGTGCCTCACACATGCTAGGCAAGCGCTTTGCCGCTGAGCTATAGCCCCAGCCCCTTGTATGTCACTCTTGACCCCTGCTCCCAGACCCTTTTTAAAATATCTTTGTTCTGCTTAGGCTTGCTGAGGCTGGTTTCTGTCACCTGCTACCAAGGAGCTCTAATAAATACAGAATGTAGGCCCTCCTGGGGCCCCGCTGGAGGAACCATGATTGTGGAGGGCTGGATCTTACATGCTGTTGACTTGAGCCAGCTAGAACTGGCTTTCAGTGTTGTTGCCATGGCTACTGCTATTTGACTCATGCTCCAGGATTTCCCCCTGAAACAGACAACACTGCCCACCCACGACTGAGGGGGAAGTCTTTTCTGGGAACTTGGTGTTGGAATGCACCTTCTCTGCTAGGCAGCCTGTCCTGGCACATTGTCAGCTCAGCCTTGCTCAGATCCGCAGTTTTCTGGCCTTCATCCCCAACCCACATTCATGAGTTCTGGATTCTAACTTGTTGTGCTCTCTAGGCCTGTCATTCTGCTGCCCACCTGCACCTCATCACGTTCCTTCCTCTTCTATTCTCTACACTCAAATCATACTTCCCACTCCCCACCCTCCTCCCTGCAAAGAGCACATAGTCAGGGCTGGGGTTGTGGCACAGTGGTAGAGCGCTTGCCTCGCAGGCTTGAGGCAATGGGTTCGATCCTCAGCACCACATAAAATAAAATAAAGATATTGTGTCCATCTACAACTAAAAAATATTTAAAAAAAAAAAAAGAACACATAGGCTTGCTTCAAAAGAATGCCTCTTAAACTTTTACTAAAACTGAGACAGTCAAAACACTCTCTGGGTGCATCTTCTCCAACCTGCCAGTCTGTTACATTGAAGAAGCAGAGAGAGGAGGTCAGCTGGCAAGTGTGGCTGCCGCTGTTGATAAGCATCGCCTCCATAGAGCAGAAGTGCTCATGGTACAAACAGAAGTATGGGGCTTGCCCAGGCTGTGGCAGGGTGGGGCAAAACAGGACTGACAGGCTCTGGCTGGGAGATCTTTCCAGATCTGCATGTTGGCAATGTGCTGTGCATAGTTTTAATGCTTCTCTTAGCCAGTAACCATAAATATCTCTGTGAAACAAGCTGGGGAGATCTGGTTTGTACAGAAAAATCAGAGAACACGGAGGAGGATTTTCCCCTCCTTGCATTTTGAAGGGCATGTCACATGCTCTGAACCCACAAGAGCAAGAACCAAGGTCGTAAACCTTTCAGAGAAGCCAAGAAACTCTAGTCTAAGGCTGGTAGCTTAAACTGTGGAATTAGACTGACTACAAAAATACCCATAAAATTGATTAAATCATACCCATAGTGAGACAGCAAAAGGTGGTAGGTATTTTTCAAAAGAGGGATAATTCATTCTAATCCAAGTTGCAAATTGAAGCTCCCCAAATATCTTGTTATCATTTGTGGTAATGATATTCAGGATTATGAAAATCTTAGAGCTACTTGCCCGTGGTCCCACCAGAGTAAAAGCCATGGGTCTTAAATGGCATAGCGCTTCCGTTTGTTCCATATCTAGTGTAGAATTAAATGGGGGAGGAAATTAGATCATGAAAATTGGGCCTTGACAAGTGCAATTTAATTTTATGGAGAGGAGAATAAGCACTGTAACATTTAAGTTAATAAAAGCCCATCCTGAGGACAAAGAGAAAGTCAGGACTGAGGAACTGATTCCTAGTGATATCCTGGTAAAGGGCAAGAAAATATTTAACTGTTACTAGTATAATATTCCAGGAAGTAAACTGGACCCTTCAAGGGAGGTAGATATAGAAATAGATATAGATATAGTAGTTTTGTCTATAACCATATAACCATTCTTACCCATTGCTCATTTTTTTATACCAGGGATTGAACCCAGGGGCACTTAACCACTAAGTCACATCCCCAGACCTTTTTTTTTTTTAAATACTTTATTTATTTATTTATTTTTTTTAATTATTTATTTTTTAGTTTTAGGTGGACAGAATATCTTTGTTTTTATGTGGTGCTGAGGATCGAACCCAGTGCCTCATGCGTGCTAGGCGAGCACGCTACCACTGCGCCACAATCCCAGCCCCTAAATACTTTATTTAAAGACAGGGTCTCGCTGAATTGCTTAGGGCCTTGCTAAGTTTGGAGGCTGGCTTTGAAGTTGTGTTCCTCCTGCCTCAGCCTTCCGGGCACCACTGTACCCGGCCTCAGTACTCATTCTGCCCCTGCTGCCAATTCATTGATTCATTCACCTTGTCATCATCATAATTTGTCTGCTATTCCCCATACACTGGTAGAAGCAGAGGACAGGAGAGTAGGAAAGACACGTTCCCTGTGCTCGAGGAGCCCCTAACATTGGAGCACACACAAGCACAGACAATTGTTTGTATGCAGTCAATTATCTAGGGTAACTGCTGGAGTAGAGGAATCTGACACTTCTATGGGTGTATGATCCTTCCTGGGTGTGGGGTTAGGGTTAGGGAAGGGCCAACGGAAACAGCCTGATGACAGCCTGTGATCTGCTTATTGCCAGGTGTGGTGGCTATGAGTGTGAACATTGACATTGGGTTTATTACGTGCCAGGAGCTAATCTAAGCATTTTCTATCCGTGTGTGTGTGTGTGTGTGTGTGTGCGCGCGCGCGTGTGTGTGTGTGTGTGTGTATTTTACTGGACAGAACCCAGGAACATTCTGTCTCTGAATACTTTCTTAAATTATATTTTGAGACAAGGCCTTGCTAAGTCAACCAGATTGGCCTCAAACTTGCAATCCTCCTGCCTCAGGCTCCCAAGTAGCTGGGATCACAGGAGAGACCACCACACCTGGCTTAGGCATTTGCTGTGCTTTAACTCATTTAGTCCTCACAACAACCCAGTGGGCTAGTAACGGTTATTCTCCTTGTTTTGCTGATGAGGAAACTGAGGCACAGAAAAATCAAACAATTTGATCAGGGTCACACAACTGGTAAATTGCAGATTTGGGGTTCAAAACCAGGCAGGGAAGCCTTGAGTCTGGGCTGTGAACCATAATGATATACCACTGGTCTAGGAGCACCCAGGGACCTGGGGATGCATAGAGAGGTGAGCAGGTGTGCTATCATCAGATTCTGAAGGGCTTTTAATGTCATATGCTTTATTGCAGTGTGAGGGACTTGTTTTAGAGTGCTAATGCAAGGACTGGATAAATGAGAGGAAGAGTCAGGAAGGAGAGGACCAAAAGGCCTATTATGATACTCTGGGAGAGCGCCCAGGGTATGGCAATGGGAATGGGAAGGACTTCTCTCCATTTAGGTTTAGAGCTGGATGGAAATAACCCAGCATGCATTCTACCACTTGAGGCAGAACCAATAACTGATCACAGTAATTATTTCTTGCTGATCTTAGATACTACCTCAGAATCCTTCTCAACACAGTGCTCCAGGCAGCTACTACCAATCAGTCAGAGGTGGAACATTTAGATGAAATCTATTTTTTCTTCCTCATTGGGACAGAAAATCCAAGGGTGAATTCTAACAGCACTGAATGGCAGATAGAATGTCTGAATGAGGGGCAAAGTGTGCTCGTAAAACTCAGAGGCCCTTGCCTTGGTGCCCGAATGGAAAGTGGAAAGCGAATGGAAAGTGCCGCCATTGCCGGTGATAGGGAACAGAGAGGTGGGTTGAAAGGGAAAGCCATGAGTTGTTTTTTTTTTTTTATACTCAGATCTGAAGTCCAATAGGGCATCCAAGCATAAAGGTTGAAATAAAAATGTAGGTCTGAGTTCAGCGGAAGCTCAAACTAAAGATGAGAGTGTCAGGGAAACCTTGAAAGTGAATGCCCAAATGGGAAGAAGGGTGGAAAATGGAACCCTGGAGGACACCAGTCTCTAGGTGGTATATGGAAAAAGGAGAGAGCAGTGTGATAGGGAAAGGTCGTTTCCAGATGGACATAATCAGGGGTGACACCTCTCTCTCTCTCTCTCTCTCTCTCATACTGGGGATTGAGCCCATGGGCACTTAACCACTAAGCCACATCCCCAGCCCTTATTTAGAGACAGGGTCTCACTGAGTTACTGAGGCTGACTTTGAATTCTTGATCCTCCTGCCTCAGCCTCCCGAGCTGCTGGAATTACAGGTGTGTGCCACCACTCTTGGTAGGGGTGATCTCTCTTGAGTAGAGGTCAAGAGCAAAGATAAAGGCTACAAGGAGGATCCAATGATGGAGACATCCTTGCTGCCAACCTGCAGAGAACATCTTCAGGAGTATGGTGTGAATGGGAACCACTTGCCTGGTTTGGTGGCTAAAAAGAAGGTGAAGAATATAAAACTATTCTCTCCAGACATTTGGAGGAATGGTTAAGAGGGGAAACCAGAGCACACTGGGAGGAACAATCAGGTGACTAGGATAAGATTGAAGTTGGAGACAGGAAGCAAGAGAACAAGGAGGGCTGAAGGCATGAGCTAAAAACAAGAAGGATTTCTTTTTGAAGAGAGAAGGTCCTTATTCCAGAGAATAATTTTACATTTATCAATGTGATACTTGCCACTAGTTCAGGGCTCTTTTTGGGTCACTGCTTTATCTCCAGTGGCTGGCAAACTATAAGGCACTTAACATATATGTGCTGAATAAAGAGAAGTGAATGATTGACATCTTTTTTTTTTTTTTCTCAGAAGAAAGGAATAACTGGGGCTGCTGTTTTTGATAGTGGGTGATGGAGAAAGTCATTTTTCACTGGTGATAAAAAGGGTGGTAAAAGATGTGGGTTTAGGAGCACAGGAAGTGGTAGCCTAGCCATCACTAAATTCATCAGAATTCATATCAACCTTTACCAGAATCTTCACTCTTAAAGGTAAAGAGAGGGAGCTAGACTGTAGCTCAGTAGTAGAGTGCTTGCCCTGCATGTGTGAGGCCTTTGGTTCGATCCCAGTACCACAAAATAAAGAAAAAAGGAAAGTTGCTTAAAGGGCATGAGAGGAAGGGATGGTAACAGTCATTGCCTTCAGAAATATACACCAGAAGTCCTGTGACCGAGGTTTCCAAAGCTCAGTCATTAATGATAGATGTGGACTTTTATCATTTTCTTTTCTATAATGAGCTAACACCCAAGATAAATACAAAGTAATCAGCTCTATTTTTTAGCATTTCTCTGGTGGGCAGAGGCTTTCTAAGATAAATATGTTTAGAGATGAGCTACCTTTTCAAAGTAAATATGATCAAGTCTAGGGGAAAATGTTCCTTCCACTTGTGTCTTTTCTCCCCTTGGGATTGATCAATTTTTAAAATATTTTTGTGTTCTTTTGCTACAGGCCTGTAAGGAAGCAAAACAGCGTAGCTGTTTGCCCCCAAAACACCGTAGTAGCAGCTACATTATCATGTTGTGCCTCTTTATAATTAAGATGAGGTTGATGTGAAATGTACTTTTTTATTCCTTTAGCATATAATAATTTTCTCTTATTCCTTTTGCTCATTCTCATTTGCTTATCTGCTTTTTCTGAAGGGTAGGCATTTATACACGTCAATAATTTCTAGGTGGCCCGGTTGCTTAGGCACCTGACTGCATTACTCCCAGTTCCACACCACCCCTACATTCTCAACTGTCAGTGACTTCTGGGGCAGGAATCAGGTCCACCTCCTGAGGACACTGAAGATGCCCCAGGGCTGAGATTTCTACCTTCTAAAAGAGATAAAATCCCTGTTCTTCATTGGGGCTATAGGGTTAAGCACTTGTTCCTTAACTCTCTGGAAACAAACTGGAAATTCCTAGAGGGAAGGTATTCATAAGAAAGTGCCAGGGGGCTAGGATTGTGACTCAGTGTTAGAGCGCTTGCCACGCATGTGGGAGGCACTGGGTTCGATCCTCAGCACCACATGTAAATAAATGAATAAATAAAGGTCAATCAACAACTAAAAAAAAAAATTAAAAAAAAATGCCAGGGCTGGGGCTGTAGCTCTGTGACAGAGCGCTTGCCTAGCGTGCATGAGGCACTGGGTTAGATCCCTGGCACCACATAAAAATAAAATAAAGGCATGCAGTCCATATACAACTACAAAAAGAAAAAAGAAAAAAAAAAAGAAAGAAAGTGCCAGCTAGGTCTTGCCTCAGAGGAACATGAGGTCCCCCAGAGCTGTAGAAGAAGTGCATTACAAAGAAATGGGTCTCTTTGACCATTGTTCCCTAAAGTTGAAATCTTGAAGAATAGGTATGTTAGTATTTTGGGTCAGGTCTCTGGTTGTTTTTGAAAAAAAGGGGGGGAGGGGTGTTGACACTTCCTCTTATTACCACAATGGAAATCAAATCATGTGCTTCCGCCTGTGGACATCACCACACTTCCTACTCTGCCTTTAGGGGCATTTACTGTGTGTTCAAGTGAACGTCTCCCTGAGGAATCCCTTCTTTCTCAGTTGCTACAAGTGATCCTGTCCAGGCGTTTTGGATCTCAGGATTGTAGGACACGTGGAGAGGCCAGCCACAGAACTCAAGCCAAAGAGCAAGTGCTATTGGCTGAGTTAGCAGGAAGGGCTTGTGGAGCCCTCAGACCTTCTCTAGGAGAAGAGGCTTCCTTCTGGGTGTGAGCCCCATGGGGAGGAAGTCAAAGGAACCTCTGTGGCTGCAAGGAGGCAGCAGATGTTATGACTTTAAAGACACACACTGAGCTGCAGTACAGTCCCCTGCTCCTGATGACCTCAGGGGGAAGAGCAACGAGGATAAGGGGAGTCATAGGTGGGATGAAGGGACAAGAGCTCCTGTCCTCATATTCACACAGAGCTTCAAATTTGGACTTTAATGCTAACTGCAAATGAGGTTATGAATTCAAACACAAAACTGAACTTACAGGAGGGAAAAAAACCAAAATCCATTATGCAATTTTAATTCTAAAGACAAACATCAAAATACACTATCATGTTTTAATCCTGTTTAGCCATTTGTACATTTTTAAAATAGGCTAAGCCTCAAAAGTGGAATTGGCTGAACTTCTTTTCACTTTACTATGAATAACTAGAACTCAAAGATTCTGAATAACCCATGCTTATAGAGACTTTACTCAGGAAAACAATCCTACGCCCTTTTCCTGGTGGAAAAACATTTCCACTTTACCTGAGTGTATTGTTCCAAAGAGATCAGAGCCAGCTTCTCCTATCCATGTCAGGGCTGCTGGAACTCGAGCAGGACCACAGATGCCAATGATTCCAGCCTACGATTCAACTTCCTCTAGACACTGGCAGTCTCTGCTCCTGAAGAGGGTCCATTCATCTACTGAGCCCCCGGGGAACACTGAACACAGAGATGCTCCTCAGCTTACAGTAGGGTCACATCCCGATTAAACCCATCATAAGTTTAAAATAACCTAAATTGCAAATGCACTGAATCCACCTAACTAACATACTGAACATCACAGCTTAGCAACACAGCACACCGCAGAGCTTCGTGATTTTCAGGCGGGCAGAAGCTGCGGCTGACTGAGGCTGCCCGGCATCTCCAGGGGGAACTATACTGCACACCCCTGACTGGGGAAAAGATCCAGATTGAAAATTCAAAGCCCATTTTCTACTGAGTATGTATCATGTTTACAAAGTCAAAAACAGGGAAGTTGAACCATGGTAAGTTGGGGACATCTGTATCTGAAAGATTGTATGAAAAGAGAAATAACATCATGTTGGTTTCCCCTGCATGAGGGGAAATGAATCTCATGACAATTTATGGTTAATGTTTCACTGCAGAACTGAGGTCTTGATGCTCTTCAAAACCTTTGGTGTGAAAGATGGTAGTAACACGGCTCTTGTGGCAGTTCACACCATCATCAGTTGCTGAAGCTGCACCTTGAGGCTAGAAATGCATTTAGGTTATTAATGAAATCAGACTATCAATCTAATCAGTCACAGACAGAACTTTGGTATTTAGAAGGGAATTCAGGCTCTTGTCTAAGGCCCAGGACACACACATACACACAAATCATCCATGAAGACAGACAAACAAGCAGTGTTATCTGTGAGGTGACAAGAACCATAATCCCTTTTCAATCCAATCCAACAAATATTTATCAAGGTTAACTCTACACAATCATCGTGCCAAGTCCAGGAGGAGAGAGGATTTGCTACTTGCCCTCAGAGAGAGACGTGCTGGTAGTTTGTCATTCAGGCTTCAGGCTTTGGAGTCAGACCAGGAGCAGAGCATTTTGCAGAGAACCTGTCACATACAGCTTTGACTTTTTGGCTATAAGCTTTGCTCTCATCAGCCCTGCAAAGGACTGGGCTCCTGCTTACAGGTCCCAGTCCTTGTCTGTGTCCCTGCACTGTGTTGCCAGAGCTGGCAGAAGCCAGGCAGCTTTTTGGCTATCTGCTCAAGTCCCATAAACCTTGACATTGTGCCTCCTGCTCTCCAGGATGCCTACCTGTGGCCAAAGCTGAAACTTCCAGTGCTGCCTGCCTGGATTTCTCAGATTTAGCCCTGGTCTGGCCTGTCCTACCAATCAGACTCAGGAACAGCCAATTTTATTATTGAAAAGATCTCTTCTGTTTCCAGCTCCAGGCAAAACTATCTCTTTGAACCTTGCCTTTGATCATGTCATATCTGCTCAGAACCTATCACTGACTCGCTGTGACCTCTTGTGAAGAGCAGGCTGCGTCCTGCTCTGAGTTGCTCCATGGTGAACAATAGTTTTCAGACTGTGACTAACCCTGTTACTCCATTTTGTAAAGCAGTAGTTCACCTTCAGTGACTACATTTTGAGTATAAAGTGCAGAGGTGGAATGACTTTACACCTTGTTTTTGCAAACAAACAACCACCATCTGCCTAGTACAACCATAAAGCACGAATTGATAAATTACTTGTATTAATAAAAATGACCACCTGTGAATTTATTAAATCACAAGCACATGTTTGCATGAGTGTATCAGCCCATATCATGAGACCCAGGCCTATGAACTTATCAAACATACCAGACCACCAAGTGAAGCAACCTCCTCACCTGAGACTCATAAAAGGAGGAGTACCCTAAGACTGGTTGCAGTGACACACATCGACCTGTCATCAGACTGTTTGGTGGACTTGGCTTGTGATGAACAAGCAACGAACCTCTGACTCTGTCCGCGGGTTTCAGCTCAGCTTGAAATTCCTGCTTAAAATGGCCTACTTGATAACTGCCTGCTCTCTAGACCCTGGCCTAGAGTTAAGTTCCACACTCTGACAGGTCTGTGCCCTGAATAGGTGCTTATGCTGGTTCAAAATTTATCTGATCACCTACAGTAACTTGTTTGTATCTGCTGTCTGTCTTTGCTCTCTGAGCAACTTCCTGAACCCCTGTAGCCACTTTAGCCCTTTCTTAGTCTTTCTGTTATATGTAATATGCACATGTTATTTTGTGAAGTATGATGTGTTACAAATATTAGAAATTAAGATTGGAGTGAATGGAATAAAAGTTCTTGTGATTGCCCAGCCTAAGACTACCAGGTGATCCACAAGGACTCAGTGAAGAGCAACCAATGAAAGAAGTGTAGTTGATGAATTCATTGTTTTTCAATAAATTCTGACATTGTGGAAAGACACAAAAGCATTTGGTTATGCTAATGGCCATGGCTCATTCATGACATTTCTAAATTAAGAAAAAATCTCAGCCTGAGGATCCTGATCTGGCATAATCTAGCCCAGCCACCTCTTTAATTTCATTTCTTTCTTCTCATCTACATGTCACATACCAGCCTTAGTGGACAAAGGGTGTTCCTTTAGTAAGTTCTAACCTTTCCTTCCTGTGTCCTTTGCTCTTGCTGGAGCTTGATGGGATTTCAACATAGAGAAGATGGCCAAAGGGAACAACACGAACAAAAATACAAACATGAGAGTGCACAAACACCGGAGAGGAGACATGTTTGGTTACTGGATATTGGACATTTACCATCCCAGGATCATAACTCTTACAGGTAAAGGAAACCAAATGGACCATCTGGTCTACCCTTGGCCTTCAGGGAAGAATTTTCATTCCTATTCTATACTATCAGACCCCTAAGACCTACAGAAGGCATACAGAAGGCCTTTAATGCCAGGTTAAACAACTTGTACCAAACAGGGATGAGCAAAAGCTTTCACTGAAGTAGTGACTTTGTCAGAGCTGGGCTTTGAAGCAGTGTTTTCAAATTATGGGATATGACCCATTATTGGGTTGCAAAGTTCACTTTAGTAGATCATGAATTTAATAATATCAAATGCAATATTGCTTTGTAAGTTTTATGTGTGTGTATACTGGGTTGTAAAGCAAAATACATGTATATTTCTTATTGTGAGTCATGGTCCAAAAAGTTTGAAGTTTCCAGTTTTACAAAGATTAATCTGGATGAGACTGAATGAGTGTGCAGAGGAGGTGTCTGGAGGCTGGGAGACCAGTCATAACCCAGTGGGCAGTGAGAAGGGTCTGAGTGGGAAGGAGAAGCTATAGGAAGGGAAAGGTGGAGTATGGGGGGATTCTGTGGGTGTAAGAGTCTCAGGATGGGGGGATTTGTTGGACATGGGGCTCAGAGAGGGAGCAAGCAGGCAGGGATGAGTCAAAGTCAAAGTCAAAGGAAGAAGGGGCTGGTGTAAGGAGCAGCACAGAATGATGGAAAGACACGTAACCACCAAGTTCAGGAATGGTCAGGGCCTGCCTAGAAACACCAGGCACTGAGATGTCTCCAGCAAAGGAAAGGAAGGAACCAGCTTGGGTTGGTAAGGCCCTTGGAGAGTATCCACAGTGGAAAGCCCTCCCTCCCGGATCCCTCTGGGCCACAAGCCCCCAGGATGCTCTCCTCTGTCTTCTCTGCTCCGCCGACCCTGGAACAGGTGTGTGTCTGCCATTTGGTTGTCACATCGTCATTTCTATGTTATTGTTACCCCACCTTCCAGCCAAGGGATTTACACGAATGACCTTGTTTAATCATTTTTACCCCAGGAGTTGGTCCTATCGTCATTCTGACTTTACAGACAAAGAATTAGAAACACAGGGACATTTGAAAACTTGGCCACATTCACAGTGAGTGACAAAACTGGACTGTGAAGCCAGGCAGTTGGACTTCGTGATCACCTATTTTTTTCTAAAAATATGTTTTTTAGTTGTAGATGGACACAATACCTTTATTTTATTTATTTTTATGTGGTGCTGAGTATCCAGCCCAGTGCGAGGTGAGCACTCTACCATTGAGCCACCATCCCAGTCCCTTCATGATCACTTTTTTTTCAATTTTTTTTTTACTTTTCAATTGACCTTTATTTTATTCATTTATTTATATGTGGTGCTGAGAATCGAACCCAGTGCTTTACACATGCTAGGCAAGTGCTCTACCACTGAGCCACCACCCTAGACCCTTGTGATCACTTAATCACTGAAATGTCCCGCTAGTTACCGAGAAATGGTGGAGAGCAGAGGCAGCCAATGATGGGGTGGTTAGCTGGAATAGGTCAATGATGATGATGTCGTACTCTGATACAGAGAGGGACCTCTCATGGTCCCGCTTCCTTAATTCCTTCTTAGAAGTTCTAGTGGAATTTGTTGGTCTAGGATTTATCTGGAAAATCATCCTCCCCTTTTCTTACCACCTACAGGGTGGATGTGAAAGGCATCATCTCTTATTTTAGCAGAGGGTGGGTTGGGTTGTTATCAACCTTGAACTGTGCAGCCTCTGTCAGAATGTCCTCCCAGTTTTCACTGTGGTTAGGGCCTATGAGACTCTTCTCTGAAGTTGCTTTAAGTGAATCCAGTTTAGGAGCCAGGGATCCATTTCGAGGCCTCAAGCCCCTGTACTCTCTGGAGAGTTGCCCCTCCACTCCTCCACTCCACCATCTCTCCTCTCCCACTTCCCACCTCCAAACTCTTGCCTCTTTCCATGGTCCAGTTCACATCCCTGTTCAACATGCCTCAGGTGTGTGTTACCCAACCAAATGTTAGGATTGGTTCAATCCTAACTCCCACTGCAGACAGTGCAGGCAACTCCCTGCAGCTCATTTTCCCAGCTGCTGAATGGCTCCAGCAATATCCCAGGACCTATCTTCCTTTCACCTGTACCTATAATAGCTCATGCTGACTGTTCTGCACTTAAGTCCCCTCTGGAGCTCCCACTGAGCCCTTCCTACATCCTGCATAGCTCATAGATCTGAGCTCTGTGGAGGATTAAGCAAGGCTTCCCCAGCTCGCGGCCAAATCCTCGTGCTCTTTGCTTGGTGATGACTCACTGCCCTCATGCCCAAGGCCTACCCCCCCCACCCCCCTTAATTTCAGGAAATGGCTTTCGCAAATAATGTGTATTTTAAATTTTTTTAACAATAGAATACTTTTTTGGGCTGGGGTTGTGGCTCAGCGGTAGAGCGCTTGCCTAGCACGGGTAAAGCACTGGGTTCATTCCTCAGCACCACTAAAAATAAATAAATAAATAAATAAATAAATAAAATATTGTGTCTGCCTATAGCTAAAAAATAAAAGTTAAAAAAAAACAATAGAATACTTTTGACCTACAGGGAATAAAAATGACAATTACCAATACTGTTAACAGTGTACACACACACCCCCACACACGCACCCACACACATGCACACACTCACACTCCAAAAGGGACTTTTAAAATCAAGCTTACAAGGAAGGGGTATATAGGATTCTCCAGGTGAAGTGGTGGAATGTTAACTACCTTGCTTCATTGTTCCCATAAGAAACACTTAAGAAAGTGCTGTAATCAGGACAGGAAAAGAACAAGGACAGTCAGGAAATCCATAACCTGAATAAATCATGTTAATCCAGCTACTTTAATGCCACTCAAGACTCTATGACCAAGTCTCTATTAAGTCCTAGGGTATGGGTTGCAAACATTTTGGGGGAATTTAATCCAGAACCTCATATATGCTAAGCATGTACTCTACCCCTGAACTACCCCTGCAAAACCTTTTAAATGGTATAACTTTTTCAGATAAATCTTATGATTCTATTTTTAAAATATTAAATAAATAATTCATGAGTCTGTCTCAAAATCTAAAAAAAAAAACTTTTAAGAGCTGGGAATTTAACTCAGTGGTAAAGCATCCCTGGGTTCAATCCCCAGCACTGGAAAAGAAGAAAAAAAAGAAAGAGAGAGACAGAGACAGAGACAGAGACAGACAGGGAGGGAGAGAGGGAGAGAGGAAGATTGATTCATGAATATATAGGTAAAGTTAAAACTTATTTAGCATTACTTCTCACAAAGTCAATCTATGTGAAAAATTATTGTTTTGATGAACACCAAAACTTGAAATAATATTCTTACGAACATTGTCATCTTATATCAAGCTCTGAATTTAATTTACACAGAGAGAGAGACACACACATTTGTGAAGGGTAAACAAATAGTTTAAAAACCATTTGGTTTGTTATCTATTATTTAAACTGGTCCTAGTTTAAAAAGGGAAAAACCAAAGCTTTTTTAAAATTCCAAATTAAATCATTAAAACAATAGAGTTTTTTGTTCAGACACAAAATATCCAAAATTTGTTGCAAGTAGTGGAGTCTGTGGCAGATTACATATTTACTCGGGAAAGCACAATGAAGACATGACAAATAGAAGACAAAGATGTCCCTGAGCCTGTGTAGCAGTTGCCTGAGCTCTGTGTTCTGGAAATATTGTTACAGGAACAGACATAAAAGGTCAGTGCAAACCTATAACCTTCCTAATCAGTGGCATAGGACTAATTTTTGGTGATAGAAGTGAGAACAGTGTGCTGGGTACAATGAGGCATGTCTCTAATCTCGGTGACTTTGGAGGCTGAGGCAGAAGGAAACAAAGTTTGAGGCCAATCTCAGGAATTTAGCAAGACCCTGTCTCAAAAAATAGGAGTGGTGGGCTGGGGTTGTAGCTCAGCGGTAGAGCGCTCGCCGAACATGGGTGGGGCACTGGGTTCTATCCTCAGCACCACATAAAAATAAAGTTATTAAAAAATAGGATTGGTAATGTAGCTCGGTGGTAAAGCACTTCTGGACTCAATCCCCAGTTTAAAAAAAAAAAGTCAGAATAGTGATACTGGGAGGGGCTACTAGTGACTTGAAATGGACACGAAGAAACTTATGGAGTGCTGGACACTGCATTATACTCCGATAAGGTAGTAGTTATATGGAATATGTACATATGAAAATTCATGAATCATACTCTCAAGAATTGTGCATTTTATTTAGATTAATTATGCTTAAAGTCTGATTAGCCAAAAGAGATAGTGAAAGACAGTCACACAAGAGAGAGGCAGGGAGGGAAAGTTCTTCTTGAAGCCGGGCACGGTGGCTCAAGCTTGCAATCCCAGCACTCAGGGAGGCTGAGACAGGAGAATCGCGAGTTCAAAGCCAGCCTCAGCAACGGCGAGGCACTAAGCAACTCAGTGAGACCCTGTCTCTACATAAAACACAAAATAGGGCTGGGGATGTGGCTCAGTGGTCGAGAATTTTAAAGGCTGAGAGAGAAACATATCAGATTACACATTGAACTCAGCGTTGAGTGCCCCTGAGTTCAATCTCTAGTACCAAAAAAAAAAAAAGAAGTTCTTCTTGAGCAAATTCTATGTACCAGGGGTTTCCATTGTTATAATTTGGCAGTTAACACAACTATATATTTGCATTTTAAATTATAGTGTAAAAGTTTTATAGTTTATAATTTTAAAAAACTATATTTTAATAACAAAATCCAAATACATTCAAAATGCAAAATTCAAATCAAACATATATAAAAGATGAAAGCCGAATCACAAGGGACCTCTTGATCACTCCTAGCACTCTTCAAAAAAGTCACGGAAAACTGAAGAAGTACTAGGTGACTAGAGCTAACCCAATGACCCCAAATTCCAAACCAGTGGAAAAAACAAGCCTGGTCTGCACAGTCTGGTGGAAAGCACATAGGCTCAAGTGTGCACAGTCTGGAAGTACACCTCACCCTCTCTGCTGTCAACTGCGCTTTTGTAAGACTATATGCAGGCCCTTGACAGAAATATTCAATATAAATGGAAGTGATGGGCACCCTTTTTTTGTAGAGAAAATAACCAGCAAGTGAGTGGACAGGCTAGCCACTCCATGCCCTGCTTCCAAACTATAGGAGCAAGACATTAACTTGTCAAAAGACAGAGGAACTTCTCTTGCCTTCATGGACTCCCTCTTCCTTGTCTTTACTGTCTCAACCAGTACAGATCAGAAAGCAGGAGAAAAATAACCCAAGGCAAGAAGGCAGGAAGTATGTATCCCTGTACTTTGATCACAGGAGTGAAAATAAGTGTCTCATTGCTAATTAAATGCCAGGCCCGCCAGTGTCCAATCTCTAAGGTGGTGTCCACTTTGGAGACAGGTGTGGCCTTCACACCAGGGTGTTAGTCTCGTCATTCTTTGTGGGTTCCCCCATTCTGTCTCTGGGAAGCATTTACTCCTAAGCACCAACATTAAGTTTGGGCTCAGAGCCAGCTGTTCCTCTTCAAATCACTGCACCAAAGAAATAGTTTTGAGCTGTAAGGAAAACAAATGAGCCCCACTGAGTGAGACTGTCTGTGGTCACCAGGGGCCAGCCAATCTACCTCTCTGGTGCCATTATCTCCAGTAAACTGGATTTTTTTCTTACAGTCTTAGAAGTCTGAATCAATAGTGCTCTAAAACAAATCAGTTCCATAGCACCCCACTCTGCCTGGGGTATGAACAGCTGCCTTCTGCCTTGCTAAATTCTGTCCAGACAGGAGTTTAAGACTAACAGTAGTTAAAGCCAAAAAGACCAAAAAGAGGCTTGCAACAGAGTAGCTGAGAGATGTCCCTGCCCAATCACTTCTCCCTGATCTTTAACCGTTCTCATAAATCAGGTTTCCTGCCCTCTCCTCATGGAGCCTTCCGACCTGGAAGGGTGAGCCTGGGGCTAAGCCGACCCCATGGAGCTGACTCAGTGTGCTCTGGAGCAGTGGGTGTGCTCACCTGTTCTTTTATAGTCTCAGAGCTACCCTTTACGAACTGGCCTTGCAAATGTGTTACAAAATACTGTGCAGATTCTCTGTCTCACTGTTGTGTTGCAAGAATGTCAACCAACAACCACCACGCCCAGATGACTCAGCCGTAGCTTTAATGCGTGGTGTTTGGCAGGCCATCCAGAGGCAAGGCCCTGCGGTAACTGGCCAGGTACTCTCGCTGGCACTGTCTTGCAGGAACCCAGAGGGAGCTAAAAATGCCCCCCACAAGCAGACAGAGGAAAAGACAAGGGAAATCTCTGCCCTACTCCCAAGGAGCTCAGTCACTCCTAGCCAAGCACAGCCTAGGTGTGAATGGAGGCCCAGAAGAACTTAGCAAGTGGGGTTGGCTTTTGGAGGGATTCCAGAATTGGCTTTTCTTGCTTTGAGAAAATGACCGTTGATAACCTCCTAGAGGTTATAGGAAGGAGCCTGTCTTTCAGCTAAATGGCCTTTGGTGGGCGGTACATTCAAGTTGCTCAATAACAAAACAACAACAAACCAATACCCAAACAAAAGACTTAAAAAGTTTCTGGGGGCAAAATGGAGAAAATCATATAATTAGCAATTCAGAAATCTGGCCAAAAAGAGATGGGGTCGGGGGAGATAACTATATTCAAGTCATGGCAAAAGGCCCAGCCTGGGTTAAAAGGCCATAGAAGCCATATTAATGAGTTATCTGTAAACATGCTTCTCTTTGGGAAGGAATTGCTTAGGGAAAGTGTATGTCTTAAATACGTTCCCCCCCCTTTTGGAGGTATTAGTGATCAAATTCATGGTTAAGTGCTGTACCACTGATCTGCACCTCCAGCCTAAATACAACACTTGCTAATCGGGAAAACCTTAACTGATTTCTGTAAAATTTTTGGTAAAGAATACCATATTTGGGCTGGGGCTATAGCTCAGTGGTAGAGTGCTTGTCTAGCATGTATGAGGCACTGGGTTCAATCCTCAGCACCACATATAAATAATAAATGAATAAAATAAAGATCCATCAACAACTAAAAAAATATTAAAAAAAAAAAAAAGAATACCATATTTTAAAAATTCAAGCTTCCTGGCAAAAATACAGACATATTCTAGTTTAACGGGCTATACAACAAAAGTAGACTTAAACATTAATTACTTTTGTTGAAAAGAGATTAAATCTAAGCACAATTCACACATTTACCAATGATTTTTCTGTTTACTGCCTGGTGTCAATGAATCATCTGACACAAAACAGCTGTAAGACTTCTCTAAGGACATGATGGGCTCTGTCAGGGACTGTGCTCCACTTGGTGGAGTAGCTGCTAACAGAATTTACATAATACATGTTCCAGCAAACTAAGCCAACCCAGGAGGGTGGCCCCCATCCCCTGTTGCAGGCACTGGAACACCATATTTTGGGCTGGCTCAGGCCTCAGCAGGAAGTACAGACCTCCCGGCTGCTAGTACCAGCGTTGCTGGTTTCTGACCACAACCACAGGTTGTTTGTTTTGTTTGCTTTGGGGAGGAACTTTTAATTTGCTATAATTTTAAAAATATGCAAAACAGTAGAAGGAACTCCTTCAGTCCTTAATCCAGAGGCACCAATTATCTTAGTCCATTTTCTGTTGCCACACCAGAATACCTGAGAGTGAGTAATTTATAGAGAAAATAGGTTTAGGGCTGGGATTGTAGCTCAGTGGTAGAGCACTTGCCTTGCATGCATGAGGCCCTGGGTTCGATCCTCAGCACCATGTACAAAGCAATAAAATAAAGACATTGTGTCCATCTACAACTAAAAAAAAATATTAAAAAAAAAAATAGGTTTATTTTGGTTCATAGTTGTAGTGGCTGGGAAGTCCAAGATTAGGCGGCCATGTCCAACGAGGGCCTTTGCTGCTTCAACTCATGAAGGAAAACATAAGAGCAAGCAGGCCCATGTGAAAGAGAGAGAGAAAAGGGGTCCAGACACTTTATAATCATCCACTTTCATGGTAATTAATGCTCACAGGAAATATACTAATTCATTCATGAGGGCAGTGCCTCTAGAACCTAGACACCTCTTAAAGGCCTCACCACTTCTCCCCTGAACCATTCAAGAGTAAGTTGGAGATACAGTGAAGCTTTACCCTTAAATACTTCAGCGTGTATTTTCCAAGCACAAGGAAAGACATTCTTTTTTTTGGTACCAGGGATTGAGCTCAGGGGTACTCGACCACTGAGCCACATCTTCAGCCCTATTTTGTGTTTTATGTAGAGACAGGATCTCACTGAGTTGCTTAGCACCTCACCATTACTGAGGCTGGCTTTGAACTTGGGATTCTCCTGTCTCAGCCTCCCAAAGTGCTGGGATTACAGGCATGCGCCACTGCGCCTGGCTTAAAAGACATTCTTTATATAGCCACAGTACAACTAACTCAATCAGGAATTCAGCATTAATATAACACTATCTATTTTCTCATTTTCTCCAATAAAGTCCTTACATTTTTCCACCCAAGTTTAGGAGCAAATCCAAGATCACACCCAGCATTTAGGTGCCATGTCTATTTATTTAGTCTGGAATAGATCCTCAGCCTTTCTTTTTTAAAATTTATTTATTAATTTTTAATTATCAATAAAATATATGAATATGGTTTAAGAAAGAATGAGTAGAAATAATACAATGTAGATCTGATAAACTATAAACTATTCAATATATAAAAATTATATAAATTATTCTATATAAAGAAATTAAAAACAGTCTACAGAAGCTGTAGGAATAAGATTAAAAACATGAAATAGAATAAATCACATTGGTTTTCTGTATTCAGCGAAAGTGTTTCCCAAATAAAATGGATGATAAAATGGAAAGAAAACCAGAGAAGGAAAAAAAGAGTATAGAAATGGAAAGAATGAATAAAATTAAACAAGTTTTTAAACATTGTTTTAAAATTAAGAAACTGACTTCATGTTTCATCTCTGATATGTTAAGTAATCAGTCATCAATCTTATCCTTAAAGTAACAAAAATGTCTGAAAATCAAATTACATTTCTTTTTTTTTAATATATATATATTTTTAGTTGTAGATAGACACAATGTCTTTATTTTATTGCTTTGTATGTGGTGCTGAGGATCGAACCCAGGGCCTCACGCATGCGAGGCAAGCACTCTACTGCTGAGCTACAATCCCAGCCCCAAATTACATTTCTTGAACCCAACAATGTACTGCTAGAGCTGTCAACTGGTATATATAATCTTTAAGAATGTCTGGAGACAGAATATGGGCTAATTTGAGATTAAGGAAACCTTGAGGTCCTGTAAACTTAGGGAAAACCTCATAGTTCCAGAGTTTTACTTCCAGATACCCTGCTAGTTTCCCACTGAGAATTCCAAAAAGACCTCATGTCTCTGATAGGATTAGGTTGTGGATTAAAAACAAAGTCAATTAAGGACAAAGTTTCAAGGAAAAATATTGGGAATATGGCAATCAGAGATGGGAGTAAGGGTGCCAGTAGGTGTGGTACATGTTGATGAAACACTTGTGAAAGTCATAGTCCTCAGACATAGATCCACTTAAAGATTGGATAAGATTAGAAAAAATTCCTTTGTCCCATATCTGACTGGCACAACAGCAAGGATCTGGTATAATAACAATCAATTACAGCTGAAAGAGTTGTAATACACAGATTCATTCTCCCTGAAGTAGTGTTTAAGGAAACTCAAACAGTGGGATAAAAAAAGGACAGGTTAAAAACTTAAAGCCTCTGGTACCTTTAGCTGCAAGCAAGCATTAAACACCAGACAAGTCCTCACAAGACAAAATAAATACTTCTATCAGTGTCCTATTTACCTCATTTTTTATTATTCAATAAAACATGTCTGGCTTTCAACAAAAAATTACAAGGAATGCCAGAAGACATGCTAAATATAGTCTGAAGATAAAAATCAGACTCAAACATATCATACATGTTTGAATTGCTAAGTTAAAAAAAAAGTAATTATGATTAATATGTTAAATAGTCTAATGGGAAAAAAGTATACAGCATGCAAAAACTTATAAACTATGTTAGGGAAGATGGAAACTTTAAGAATCAAAACAAAATTCTAAAAATCAAACATGCTGAAATAGAAAGGAAGAATGCCTTCTGATGTCATCTATTAAATTATGGCCAAGGAAAGAAACTATGATCTTGATGATAAGTTAATTAAAAATTTCCCAAACATAAATACAAAGGAAATAAAAGCAACCCAAGAACTGTGGGACAATATCAAAGAATAAAGCATGCATAATTAAAATACAAAAAGAAGAAAGGAAAACAGAGCATAAAAAATATTTGAAGTAAAACTCTGAAAATTTTTTAAAAACTGAGATAAAAAGCACAGATTTTGAGAGAATATCAAGTAGGCTAAGTACCAAATATAAATAGGTGAATAAATAAAGTAAAACCTAGTCATCTCACATCCAAATAACAAAGAACAAATTTCATCCAAACTAAAAACAAAGAACAAATTTTGAAAGAAGAAAGAAAAATAATTGCCTTACTTACACAGCTATAGAGGAATAAGGATAAGAAATTCAATGGATAGCACAATAACCAATTTTTTTCTTCACCTGATGTTCCTAACACAGTTCTTTCCTTCATTGTAGACATAGCCCTGAGCCAACATCCATGTGAATTCCACAATTTCAGTCTTTTTAAATTCAATCTGCCAGTCTGTTAAAAATTGATTAATTTAGGCCATTAATGTTCAGTTATTATTGAAATATGGCTTGTATTCCTGTTCATTTTAGTTTATTTTTGGTTTTTAACTTGACTTCGTTTCTCCTTTGATTGGTTTTTCCTTTAGTGTAGTTCCTCCCTTTGCAGATTTTCATTGTTGTTGTTGTTGTTGTTTTTAAAACATTTATTTATTTTTTTAGTTGTAGGTGGACAGAATATCTTTGTTTTTATGTGGTGCTGAGGATCGAACCCAGTGCCTCACGTGTGCTAGGCAAGCACGCTACCACTGCGCCACAACCCCAGCCCTCATTGTTGTTTTTCATTTCCTCCTCATGGAATCTTTTTGCCAAGAATGCTCTCTAGTGCAGGCTTTCTTGCTGTAAATTCTTTTAACTTTTGTTTGTCATGCAAGGTTTTTCATCAGATCTGAAGCTTAATTTTTTCTGGCCTTAAGATTCTTGGTTGGCACCCATTTTCTTTCAGAGCTTGGTATATGATGTTCCAGGATCTCCTGGCTTTGAGGGTCTGGGTTGAGAAATCTGCTGAAATCCGAATTGGTTTCCCCCTGTATGTAATCTGCTTCTTCTCTCTTGCAGCTTTTAAAATTCTATCCTTATTGTGTATGTTAGGCATTTTCATTATAATGTGCCTTGGTGTGGATCTGTTGTAGTTTTGTACATTTGGTGTCCTGGAAGCCTCTTGTATTTGATTTTCCAATTCATTCTTCATGTTTGGGAAATTTTCTGATATTATTTCATTGAAGAGATTGTGCATTCCTATGGTTTGTACTTCTGTGCCTCCTGTATCCTAATAATTCTTATATTTGGTCTTTTCATGTTATCCCATAATTCCTGGATGTTCTCTTCATGGTTTCATACCATTTTCATTGTATGGTCAACTTTATTTTCAAGATTATATATTTTGTCTTCATTGTCTGAGGTTCTGTGTTCCAAGTTGTCTAGTCTGTGATGCATTCTATTGAATTTTTTATTTGGTTTATTGTTTCCTTCATTTCAAGGATTTCTGCTTGGTTTTTTTTTTTTCTCCCAAAGTCTCTCTTTCTTGAAGTAATCTTTTGCTCCCTGTATTTACTCTCTTATCTCGTTGTTGGATTGATCAACTGTTGCCTGTAATTGCTCTCTTATATTATTCTGTGCTTCACAGATCATTTTAATTATGTACGTCCTGAACTCCTTCTCTGACATTTGATCTACTGTGCTGTCAATGGATTCTATTGTTGTAGCATCTTGGGGCATTTTCTTCCCTTGTTTTTTCATGTTGTTCATGTGTCTTCCTCTGTAGCAATGCTGATATGAGGTATTACAGTTTCTAACCTATAATCTACCCTATAATCTTGTAGTGTCCCTGCAAGTTACCAATACTTCACTTCTGGTATAACTGGGCCTGCAGGGACCTAAGGGATGATCTTCCTGGTCCTAGCTGTTGAGGCTAGAAGGATGTAGGCAGAGATAGCCATTGGTTGGTAGATGGGCAGCAGTGTGGTCAGTGGTTGGTCTCCTCCTCCGCGCCTCACCTGGGGTCTGTCTGCTCCCCCTCCTGCCAACGTCAGCCAGCCTCAGCCTTTCTTTTTTATCTATTGATCTTAATAAAGACTGAAGGCTAGTTATGTGTAGAATGTCTTTCAAATTGAGTTTGTCCTGTTTCCTCAGGTTATATATTTTTGGCAGGTCTGTCACATAACTGATGGTGTATTCCTCTCTGAACATCTTAATCAGAAGCACATGATACTAGATATTAGTTTATACCAATATAGAGATGCTAGCTAGGTTTGATGATTTGATTAAGGTGGTGTCTGCCACTGTGAAGTTCCTGTATTTTCCTTCTTAATTAATATGTAATCTGTTCCTCAGCATCTGTGAAGGTTCTAGGACCCCCATGGATGGCAAAATATGTAGATGCTCAAGTCCCTGATATAGCATTACATGTAGCCTGCATGCACTTTTCCATATGCTTCAAGTCATCTCTAGAGGACTTAAAATACCTAATACAATATAAATGCCATGTAGGTATTGTTTAGGGAATAATGACAAGGTAAAAATCTGAACATGTTCAATACAGATGCAATTTTCTTTTTGTTTTGTCTTTTTAAAATAATGTTTATTCAAATTAGTTATACATGATAGTAGAATGTGTTTTGACATATTATACGTATTTTTGTTTTGTCTTTTTGAGGGTACTTTGCAACTCTGTAGTTATCCTGTTTCTTATCAAATGTCCATGACCTTCTACTTTCATCATGCCTTCTATATGTATTAGTTGGCATACTTCTGTAATGAAGAGGTTTCTCTTCACCTCTATTTACTTATTTATTTATATCAGTATAGATTCTTATGTTATTCAATAAGGTATAACTCATTTCAAGCATTACTATTTTGCTCAAGTTGTCCCAGATTTGGTCAGTGGGAGCCCCTTCAAGATGGTTTCTGATTTTTATCAATGTATACCATTGTTCTTTGAACATGTCCTCATTTTTAGGTACAAAACAGTATTCGAGTTTCAGCCTCTACCTTCCCTGCCCAGACTCTGAATAAGCTGTACCTCAAAGTTCCATTTATTTATTTATGCATTTGTTTGTTTATTGTACTGGAGATGGAACCAAGGGACACTTAACCACAGAGCCACATCCCAGCCCTTTTTATTTTTTATTTTGAGACAGGGTCTCACTATGTTTCTGAGGGTCTTGCTAAATTGCAGAGACCAGCCTTGAACTCACAATCCTCCTGTCTCAGCCTCCTGGTTGCTGGGATTACAGGCATGTACCAACACACCCAGCTCCTGGTTCCTTTAGTAGGGGAATGGTAGTTAGAAATCAAGACCTGATTGATGTCAGGCATGGTGGCACACGTGGGTAATCCCAGATACGCTGGAGGTTGAGGCAGAGCATCCCAAGTTGGAGGCCAGCCTCAGCAATTTAGTGAGACCCTGTCTCAAAATAAAAACAAAAAAAGGGCTGGGGATGTAGCTCAATGGTAGAACATTTGCCTAGTATTTGGAAGGCCTTGGGTTCAATCTTCAGTACCACAGAAAAGAAATTTTTAAAAAAAGAAGAAATGAAGCCGGGTGTGGTGGCTCACGCCTGTAATCTCAGTACTTTAGGAGGCTGAGACAGGAGAATCACAAGTTCAAAACCAGCCTCAGCAATGGCGAGGCGCTAAGCAACTCGGTGAGACCCTGTTTCTACATAAAACACAAAATAGGGCTGGAGA
>PVHX01005870.1:78693-107335 GCA_004024805.1 Geosciurus inauris | reverse complement strand
AGCCCATTTATCGATTGGATTATTTGTTTTTTTGGTGTTAAGTTTTTTGAGCTCTTTATATATCCTGGAGATCAGTGCTCTGTCTGATGTGCTTGTGGCAAAAATTTGCTCCCAGAATGTGGGCTCTCTGTTCACTTCATTGATAGTTTCTCTTGCTGAGAAGAAGCTTTTTAGTTTAAGTCCATCCCATTTATTGATTACAAGACACTTATTTAAAACAACAACAACAATTGTAAGTAAATAGCAGAAAGATCAGCTGAGTAGAAGGAATGGAACAGGGAGGCGGGGAGGGAAATACTGGGGACTGAATTAGAGCAAATTATATTCCATGCTTTTATAATTTGTCGAAATGAATCCAATGTTATGTATACTAAAAAGAACCAATAAAAAGAAAAAACACATAATAAAAAATCACCCTGCTGAAGTGTTATAAATAATTCTGAGAATGCCAATATTCTCCTTTTGCTTTCAGTTAGAACTTGCTAGTGATTGTAATCTTGATTTCATAATTTCTCTATAAGCTCTGGAAAAGCATTGAACAACTTTCCTCTGACATAACCATCCTTGAGACTACAAATTGAAGAAAAATCAAGAGAATTTTAAATTCTTTATAGGAGTCAACTAATAATTCAATTACTTTTTTCAGTTACTGTACTTGCTCAACTAAATAAAGTCTAATGATTCACCCATTTTGGCAAGCTTCATCTAAGGAATTCAAACAGCTTTTGAGATCCATTCAATTCAGCATGCCCCTTCTTGGTCCTTTCCATCCTCCCAATTCCCACTTTGGCCTTCACCCTGCCACTCCCATCACCCTCATGAGAGACGGATTCATCTACCACTCTAGTCAGCCACCTCCATTCTCTTTAAACAAGATGAGAGAACAATTCAGCATTTTAATCAAATGCTTTAGAGAGTGAGTAAAACCTCAACACCAGCTACACATGAGCTGCTTAGGTTTACAAACCACAATCTTCTTGGGCATTGCAGTTAATTCTAAGAAAATGCTATACACAAAAAAGGAGATACAAGACTAAGATTTCCATTTTTACTAAGATTTCCATTTTTCATTCCAAACAGCCCGCTTTTAATATATAGTCTGTGGCCTGCAATTGCCATGCCAAACCTGTGGGTAATGACTGACTCAGAGCTTTACCACATCACCAAGTCCTCTTTACTGGCACTTTGGCACTTTCTTCAAGTTGTGCTGCACATAGCTAGCTTCCCATGAATCAGGGTATAAGCCCAAGACCATAGGAGATGCAGGTTCAGAAAGCTGTATACTATGTTCCTCGTTGTATAGCCTGCAGGAGGCCAGCTCAAAAACATACCTCTTCTAATTCCTTCTCATGACACTACCAAATGTTCCAGTTTCACTTCTTGTTGTATATACCATGTTATTATTTTTAAAATATGTTTTTTAAAGATAGGGTTAGCAGTAAACTAATTTTCCTAGGTGGCTTATTAGAACTAACTTTACCACTTCATAAGTTTTTACTAGTCTCAAATTATCTCGTTGAAACTCTTAATGTTTTGATACAGGCTGGCTCAAGGACTTTCAAGTAGTCTCTATAAAATATAAGTTGGGTTCTGGAAGGGTGCTATGAATGCTACATCAATATTTAAAATGTCGGAGAAAAAGGAATAAATAGATGAATGCTAAGATTGAGTTTAAGTCAACTCTAGAAATGTTAAGACTTTATTATTTGCCTCTAGTTAGAAAAAAATATTAATTTCTAATGATTCTTGTCTAGGACAAGAACCATTTTTAAAAAAACAATCAGGGCCTAGGGCTATAGCTCAGTGGTAGAGCGCTTCATGCATGAGGCACTGGGTTCGATCCTCAGCACCACATATAAATAATAAATGAATAAAATAAAGATCCATCAACAACTAAAAAAACATTTTAGAAAAAAAAAACAATCAGAGAGTTTTTTGGAGGGAGGGTACCAGGGATTGAACTCAAAGGAAATCGACCACTGAGCCACATCCCTAGCCTTATTTTTTGTATTTTATTTCGAGACAGGGTCTCACTGGATTGCTTAGCACTTCGTTTTTGCTGAGGCTGGCTTTGAACTTGTGATCCTCCTGCCTCTGCCTCTGGAGCTGATGGCAGAGATTCCACAGTCTTTAAAGACATAGCTTCCTATTCTCATCCCCAAAATTCAGGTCTGGTGCATGGTGACAATTTTAGGTAATCAAAATGTTTCATTCCTGGATGCCACTCCTCATCCCAGCAGCTCCTAATAAACAGTGAGCACCAGGTCTCCCATTCCTCTAAAGAACTGCCCCTAAACTCTAATTTGCTTGATTGTAATTCATTCTCCATATTATAGTCAGAATTGCCTCTCTAAAGTGCAAATTGATTCTGTCAGTCCCTGTTTAATTTTTTTCAGTGACTACCTCTTGTCCTTAAGAAAACCTTCCTATATTGGTCACCTAGAACTTGCTAGCATCATGGGGCATATCTCACACATAGCAATTATGAATAGACAAACCAATGAGTGGGAGGACAGGTGAGAAGGACGGGTGGGAGGAGAGGAAGAAGGATGCATGCATGGTTGGATAGAGATGGCCAAGAGGTAGATGCAACTAGCAGAATTTTAATAATGTAGACTTCAAGTTTCATATAGGATTTGGTTGACAGCAATTGTGGCACCTCCCTCAACACTCCATATAACAAATACAAAGCAAGAGAAGCATGAAAACTCACAACACCTTCAACTAACACTTAAAAGCAATTTAATTGTATTCAGAAAAGTATATTCATTTTGTCTCCTGACAGCTTTAGACTTCGTCTCATGAAGTGGGATCCACCTGAGAGAAGCAAACACATCTCCACCAAATGAAAGTAAATGACTAAGTGTTCAACTTACATTTAGGGGCAAAAATTGCTGGGAAGAAGGTAAAACAAATTAATAAAAATAAAAACAGATCTTAGCTAACATAAAAGACTAAATAAACAATACATTAACAAATCCAAGAGTTGATTCTCAAAAATACCAACAAAATGTTCATACTTTTAATGACACATCATTAAATTGGGGGAAAAAAACCAAATATCCATCAATATTAGAACGGTGCCCTAGTCATACAACTGAAAACCACAGATTAATAAGTATGCAAAATTTGCAGCTCCACATGCATTAATACACTTGAATCTCACAAATGCAATGTTAAGCAAATAATTACATTAAAAGAATACATATTGTAGGCATTATATGTAAAAATGTCAAAAACAGACAAAATAATCTGTTATATTAGAAATCTAAAAGTTACCTTTGGGAAAAGTGATTACTTTGATTGGTAGGATGATGTTGTGTCTGTACAGCGAGGCTCTTGAGGTGCTAGTTAAATAGTCCTTGTTTTGACTGGGTTATATGGGTGTGTTCGATTTCTTTTAATTCACCAGTGATATACTTTGATTTATGAACTTTTAAATATGTGTGATATTTCCATTACAACTTTTAAAAATTTAAATCAAGAATGGAAAACCTTTTAAGGATAAAATATATTAAATGGAGAGAAAAAAACTAAAATGTTGGTAATGTGAATGCTAATATTTATTGAGAACTTACTACGTGCACAGTATTATGTTAAGCATCACATAACTTATAACCTCACAACAGACATATGAGGAATCTGCTTACCAGCCTTGTTGTACAGGTGAGGACAACAGTTCTTGGAATGGTTAAGTGAGGGCTAAAGGTCACTCAGCTTATGTTCTCAACCACTATTTTATACTGCTTTAGTGTAACTCCAATTCTTATGACACAACAGTTTTATATTTATCACATGCTGCTTAAATTGTGCTGTTTAAATTCTAACAATGACTTCCCAACTTCTGAATTTCATAAACTATGAAAGTTTGGGAGGGAGTTGAAAAAACCAACATGGGACTGCCAGCTTTAAATTTTTTTCCTAATAGAAATATTCTTTATCATCATCATCATCATCATCATCATCATCATCATTTTGTCAGCCCATTTTTCAAAGGAATAAATAATCTAACATTGAGAACCCAGGACATATATAATCTCAGAATTTAGGATTATTCTTTATATCAAGTTAGATTTTCAAGCCCGTTACATTTTTTTGTATTATTTTTATTGTATAAGAGATTCATGAGAACTCGTCTACAGATCAGCATTTGGGATGTGCTGTTGTATATTGGAATTAGAAGTAGGAAAAATCTCAGTACATGTTATAACGATAACATAACTTTAATATCCTAATCTGAAAAAATAAAACTGCCCAAGATGACCAATGAATGAGGACACAAAAGTTCTAAAGAAATATTTAAGTGGATACATTCCAGTTCCATGTTACAATAATAATAAATATTTATTATTTCAGGAATTTCAGATTTGTTTCATGAATGTAGAGCAGCCAAATGCTAAAATTTAATCAGCATATTCAGCCAATAATACATTTTGCATCAGCCAACCATTGCTATAATAGTGCTGTATAACAGACCACTACAAATCTCAGCAGCATGCAACAAGGAGCATGAGTTCAAGTTCAGGTGGGTTTGATGAAGGATGACCAATCTAGGCTGGCCTCATCTGGGCTCTGCTCCACATGTCTCTCATCTTTTTTGGACCAGAGTGCTAGGGAAAGAATATTCTTCTCATAATGATAGCAGGGAGCATGAGCGCAAACAAACATGAAGGATTTTAAGGCAGTTTCAGAACCAGCATATTGTCCTTTCTGTCTCATTATAATAGCCACACAAAAAAAAGGCAGTTACCTGATGGAATCCAAAGCCAAGAGATAGAGAAATGATACTCTTTCCTTTTAGGGAGAGGAACTGTCAAGTCATACAAGAGGGGTGAAAACCAGGATCAGGATCAGTGATGCAAAATACCATAACCTCAAAGTAGAAAAACAATATGATCACCACAATAAACACAGGATATATATTTGAGGGAAAAAAAGCTGTCTCTTTTAGCAAACTGATTTTAGAAAGGCCTTCCCTTTTTTAATCATGATAAAGAATGTCTATCTTGGTTCTAACCACTATCAGATTCAGTTCTAATTCACTAGACCATTACATTTTCATTAAGTCAACCAAGGAACCACTTATTTAACACTGAAAATTCTAGCTAACTCAATAAGAAAAGTAAAAAAAAAAGGAGATATAAATATAGTCTATATTCCTTTTTTTGACTCTGGGTTTGGATGAATTGCAAAATTTAGAAAAGAAGTTTTCAGACTTAGGGAAAGTTAATTTACTATGTCATATAATAACAGAAATCAGAGAAATTATCTGTAATCAATAATATTTCTACACTAAAATGTGTAAATAGTCACCCAAAGTGGAATCATTAAGACTATAAACAGCCTCATATCCATTAAATCAGGTTTTAGTGCCAGGCTTACAAGCTTTCCATTTTCAAACTGAATTGCAAGTAAGAGATTGTGAACTATGGGTTAAAGGGAGACCAAATCATGATTATCAAGAAATTGCCTGCAAGACCACAGAGAATTAACTAAAAAACTTTCATAGGAATTTATAAAGGCAATTACTTATAAAATCAATGAGATAAGTTGGATTTTATACACCAAAAAACCTCAGAAAATAAGAAAATATTATTTTCATAATAGAAACCCGACCTAGCTTACACAATTAGCTTATCCAAACTCTGTATTTTTTGAAGCAACTTTCAAAACTTCACCAAAGAATATGAAATACACTAAAATTAATTGTAAATAATCTAATTAAATTTGATGTGAAGATAATACTGTAAAATTGTCAGTGCTTCTAGATTAGAATTACTAGAACATGTATGTTTAATAATAAACATTTTTCTAAAATTTAATAAAAACATTACAAATTTCATCTGGAATATAAACAAGAAAAAGACTAGATTTTAAAGTGAAATAATAGTGAGGTTATTTAATCATATAATATTATTTCATTAAAATATATACTACACAGTTATAATAATAAAAACTATGTGATAATGGTGTAGAAATCAAATAATTGAAATATTCTTGAAGTTCTTAATACACTCCCTTTTACAATGCTCAAAAATTCATCACAAATGTGGTGGATAAATCTGAGCAAAGTTTATATTTTGTGATTTGGGAATTTTTATGAAGAATATTCCGCTTCGTAGACTTAAGTGACTAAAACTTCCTTCAACTTACAGGATTTATCTACCTCTGGGTTAACTTAAATCCTGCCACACTATTCACCAAATTTCCCTTTTATTCTTAATCACGAAAATTTTTCCAATTTTGTATTTTCAAATAGTATTGAGCTATTCTGTAGAAAAACCAAATGGCAAACTCATATCATTTTATTGAACTTTTGCTCTAGGCATGTATATCTAAATGTTGCTGATACTAAGCAGACAGAAAAGAAACAATCTTCATATACAAGATTTGTTTTGTGATACATTTTTTTCCCAGAGTAAGAAATGAAAGTGTTATAAATGTCTACTTTGGATTTTTGGAAAAATCAACAAGACCTAAGGTCCTTACCATTTGCCTATGCAGGGATTGCATTCACTACAACATTTGCCAATGGGTGAGCTTTTAAGTATTTATCTCTTGATATAATGTCACAATTTAGTTACTAAAAGAACTTCATTATTTTGTTCAAAGCCTGTTCCAAATGCCTGAAAAGTTAGAAAAATTCACAGTGAGATAGTACATTGGCAAGGCTTTTAAGAATCTGACATCTCCTTTGAGATCCCAAGTTCCTCCACATGCTACATTTTGCTGCAAACTGAGATCAAGGTAATAGACTGATGCAAACTGATCTGCCAGAAGTCCAAAGATGTCTCCAGGCTCAAATATACTCATTGTGAAGATGTAGTTCTCACAAGGTTAAAAATAATGCATACAGTCAGGTGTTTGGGCACACACCTGTAATCCCAGCACTTTGGGAGGCTGAGACAGGAGAATTGTGAGTTCAAAGCCAGCCTCAGCACCAGTGAGGCACTAAGCAACTCAGTGAGACCCTGTCTCTAAACAAAAATACAAAATAGGGCTGGGAATGTGGTTCAGTGGACCCTGAGTTCAATCCCTAGTACCAAAAAATAAATAAATAAATAAATAAATAATGCATACAAAAATTTCTATCTGTGCTACAAAACATCATCTACACAATGAAAACAAATGACATTGTGCAAAATAAATAAAAATTTGTGAAGCAGACAGAGTGACTTTCTTGTAAGTAGGGTTTTTTTGCCTTGAAGTTAGAATTCAAAATGTTTTGAAAAGCTTGAGCAATGAATTGCATCTTTTTTTTTTTTTTTGGTACTGGAGATTGAACTCAGGAGCACTCGACCACTGAGCTGAATCCCCAGCCCTATTTTGTGTTTTATGTAGAGACAGGGTCTCACTGAGTTGCTTAGCACCTCACTGTTGCTGAGGCTGTCTTTGAACTCGCGATTCTCCTGTCTCAGCCTCCCTAAGTGCTGGTATTACAGGCTTGAGCCACCGCGCCCGGCTTGAACTGCATCTTTTTCAATATTTTTATAAAGAAACTTTAATAAAGATAAATGCTGACAAATAGGACTAAAATATATTCTAGTACAGAATGAGAAAGATGTGCTTTATTAACAGTAATGTGGATAAAAGAGACAACCAGGCTTGAGTCAATGGAAACCTCACCATGAGTCAACAGTAACATGATCCTACACTCAGTGACAGACATATGGCCTGACCCCAGCAAAACTCTCTGAGGTCCTGGATGCCCCTCTTGAAAAACAGAGACAAACTCAAAAGTGTGCAAAAGAATGTAACCCTAGTGGAAACGTGGCCTCACACTATATCATATGAGAAAAAAACTCAGGTATACAAGGAGTTAGTTTCTCCTACAGAGGTCTAAACCGGGGCCTGATTACTGACTTCTAGTACATGGCTGCTGACTGTTCTACATGACTTCAAAAGTTGAAAGAGAGACTGATGTTGACTCAGTGTAAGGAGGAACTTTGTAATTTTCAAAACAGCCTCAGTGATGGAAGTGTTGCCCTGGGCATTCCGCATCACTAGAGATACACAAGTGTAGCTGGAAAGAAAATTTTGTCTCTAAGCTTTGCAGGAATCAACAGGGAGTTTAGTCTAACTGATCTCCAAAGCCTCTCAAATTCTGAAATCTGTGATTCCTTTACTCTAAAGCAAGGATTTACAAATAACAGAGCAGGAATGCACATTTGATATCCTAACTACATTAAATCACCCTACTTCACTCATTCTTCATTATCTTTTTTTTGGGGGGGTGGTATCGGGGATTGAACTCAGGGGCACTCCACCACTGAGCCACATCCCCAGCCCTATTTTGTGTTTTGGAGACAGCGTCTCACTGAGTTGCTTAGCACCTCACTGTTGCTAAAGCTGGCTTTGAACTGTGATCCTCCTGCCTCAGCCTCCTGAGCTACTGGGATTGTAGGCATGTGCCACCAGGCCTGGCTAATTCTCCATCATTCTTGACCTTGATATGGTGTGGATAGAAAGCTAGCCAACAGTGAAGCCAGGGTTCAAGTGTTGGCTCTGCTGCTTGCTGACTGAGTAAATATAGACCACTTACTTAACCCCTCTGAGCCTCAGTTTTTCTGTAAAAATGGGAACAACAGCATGCACTTATAGGGAGTTTATAGACTGGAGGTAGTATAGGTAACAGGTCTGGCCCCAGAGAGATTCTCAGTCCACACCAGTTCCTATCGGTGCCATCAGAGAATGTCTGAAGGACAAGGCACCAGTGACAATGATGGGATTTTGAACTCAGTGCAACTCGATGAACTTTATCCCCTTAAATGAAAGAAAAATACCACATCAAGGAAGAAATGAAAAAAAAAAATAATAATCTCAATTTAGGGAACTATATATCAAATTGCTTTTTTCAAAAGTGTAAAATCCTTTTAAATTTTGTGTATTTCAAAATTACTTAAACTCCTGGCTTTTAAATCTCATGAGGGAGAATGTGACTGGATAACCCGTGGCTAGAAAGAAATAGGTTCACCAGTTAAGGTTAAAAATGCCTGCCCTGGGGTGAGACAGATGGTCTCAGAGGGAAGCTTCTTCCTCCACTCATTTAAACCTCAAACAAGGGCTGCATGGCCTCTTATCAAGAGGCACATTGTTTTATTTCCATTTTTGTGTATATATGCATGTGTGCATGTGTGTGTTTGTATTTGTCATGAAGTCCCTAATGAAGACATGCTAAAATAATGTAAATGTTTCTCCTTCAGAGAGATAAGGAGAAGAAAAGGGGTGAACATAATTTTAATCATTTTGTGTTTACCAAACTCTGGTTGAAAGTATCAATCGTGGTAATATTACAAACATACAGATTTCATAAATTTTTCTAAGATCTGTTCTTCAATATCTGCTAAAGTGTGCGGTGTTACCTGCTATAGTGGGAAGATCTGTGGTCTCTACCTTAAAAACACCCAGACTCCAGCCAGGCACAGTGGCGTATGCCTGTAATCCCAGCAGCTCAGGAGGCTGAGAAAGGAGGATTACGAGTTCAAAACCAACCTCAGCAAAAGTGGAGTGCTAAGCAATTCAGTGAGATCCTGTCTCTAAATAAAATACAAAATAGGGCTGAGGATGTTGAATGCCCCTAAGTTCAATCCCAGGTACTACATTCCCCCCAAAAGACCCAGACTCCAGTGTGCCGTTGGTTCATTTGCCATCCTTTTAAAACATAGATCAGATCAGATCTTCCCCCTACTCAAAGCCCTCCAGGAGCTAAGAGCTCAGAGCCCTTACCATACCCACCAGGCCCTATGTGAGGTGTCCTCCCCTCACTACTCTCAGATCACAGTCCCTGCCACTCATGCCCTCCCCATGGCATTCTGACCACCTTTACCTTGAAGTGTGAGTCTGACTCAGGGCCTTTGCACTTGCTGTTCTCCCTGCCTGGAGCACACTTTCCCCAAATATTCATATGATCTTCTTCCTCCCAGCATTCAGGACTCTGCTCAACTATCACCATCACTGAATATTCTGCTTAAAAGAGTACTCTTCTCCATCAACCTGTAAAGCCAAATGACCAGATGGAAGTAAAATAGGACCAGAACAGGCTTTATTTTGGGAAGGACACTCTCGGGCCACTTCCCCCGCCCAGTCACCAGGCTTGAACGGAGCAGAATTTAAAGGGCTCTCCCCATCCGGAAAAGGCAGGCTTGAGGCCAGAAGGGAAGGGCCTAGGGCAGGAAGAGGTGTTGGTCTAGAGTCTAGTGTCCTCTGAGATTGGTTAGGTGAAGCTGGTGAGGTCAGAGTCCTTCCAGGATGAGCCGGGAGTCATGGCAGCTCTCACGTTGGAGGTTCGCTGTTCTTTCCATGTGGGGTACTGGAGGCTGCCATGTTTGCATGTTTGGCGCCTGCATACTGCATTTGGCGGGTGACAGTGGGCGGCCAGGCGGCTCGGTGGAGGCGGGAGGCGGGGGCTGACGGGGCAGGGGCAGCGGACACTGAGGGCGAGGGGCAGGCCTGGCTGCCTGTGCGTGGCTCCTGCAGGCCCCAGGCATTGGCCGCCACGGGGAGCGGAGGGAGTGAGACCACTATTCTCTGCCTTTGCCTCTGACCTAACTCAATCCTTATCCTTTATCTTGATAATCATGTTTCCTTAATACTCATCATTACTTGACTGAATATCTATTTGTTGAATTTTTATTAATCATTCCCTTTCCCACTAGAGTCTAAGTTCATGAAAAGAGCGGCCATGTCTGTTTTACTCACTACCTTATCTCCAGTATGTAGAGCAGCATAGTACTCAGCACATGATAGGCACACAGTAAACATTTGTTGAATGAATGAATTCAAGAATGACCCGGGTCCAGGCACCATGGCATACACCTGTAATCTCAGCCACGTGAGAGGCTGGGGCAAATTAACAAGACTGTCTTAAAAAATAAAAAAGTCTGGGGATGTAGCTCGGTAGTAAAGTGTCCCTGGGACCAATACCACAAAATAAAAAAAAAAAACTTAAAGAACTGACCTTGCACAAGACACATATTCATTCCCACTTATGTTCTAATCTGTAAAAATGAAGGGGTTGAATCAGAAAATCTTCAATTTCTTCTCATACTATAAGGTTCAATACTTCTTTAGTTTCCTAAGGTAGTGTTCTCAATCATCATTTTAAAAAGGAAAGAAATTTATTCTTAAGGAACAATATAGTTCTGAGAAACCAAAAGTTCTAGTAAATATGTTATCATTGCTATAAGAAAATATTGTTCATAGAAAAAAACATGTTACCATCCTCTCTTTTAAATATATTCATCCAAAGATGTCATCTCACATGTCTAGTCACCATTTTGCTGGGAAAGAGACTACGTTTTCCCATTGCCTTCATGGGGACTCTGATCCTCAATTGAACAATTGTAAGCCATCTTCAGTTTTAGAGACCCTAGTGAGACTGTAGAGTTTGGAATGGATAGAGAGACTGATCATTCCTCCAAGATCACAAGCAGAATTCAGAGCCAGGTAATCACATGTGACAGTGCAAGTAATTCCTTGCAACTGTAGACAGCTGGCCCCAAAGAGGCTTCTGAGAATGTTGGACCAATCAGCTTGTCCTCAGCCCGCGGAGCTGGCTCGGCACTGGGCCATTGGTGTCGCCATTCTGCTTTCAGTTGCCACGTGCTCTTCTTTTCTCAGCATGTTGGACAACGTTAAGTATTTGCCTTCCCCAAATGTTCAGTAATGCACTACCCCATTTATACACGTAACAAAACTGGGGGCCAGAAAGAATAAGAAACGTGACGAAGAATATTTTTTATCTTCCACATCACTACAATTCTAGGGCCTAAAACACAGTAGGTGCTCAACAAATAGTTATTGAGTGACCGGCAGAGTGGTGGCACTAGGATGTAAAGCCCGGTGTATCCAGATCAAAGCCAGTTCTTTCTTCACTCCATCCTGTGACCTCTCAGTACTCAGAGTCAAGAAGGTCAGAAGCAGCCAAGATGAGGTAGAACAGGCCCAGTCTTCTTAAGGCTCTTTACCCTAGTGCCTCTGTGCCTCATTTGTATCTGGAAAATGTTTGTTATCTTGAGATCATGAAACAGTAAAGTACAATAAAAAGAAAAAAAAATTCAGCCAGTATTGTTAGCTCAGAAATTCTAGTTTCAAATTCTGGCTCTACCTCTTACAACTTTGAGTATGCCACTTCAGATCCCTGAACCTCACTTTTGTTATCTATGCAATAGTCATATTAATCTGTTATTTAGAAGGTCACTGAGAGGACAAACTCCCTGGCACTTAGTAGGCCCTCAGAATTTGTATGCCTTATACAATGAATTTGTATTATGCTAATACTATATAATTTCATCATACTAATGAAAGAGACCATGATGCCCTCGGCTCTCACCGTCTATTTCTTGTGACCAGCTCCTTCATTAATAAGTCAAGTTACCACTAGGGGACACTGAACTAGCAAGAAACGTGAAAGAACAGACCGAAGGAGACAAAGCTCTAATGTTGGAGCTAGTGGCTTCTCCCTACAGGATGAATCGCTGAACTTCATGTGTTGCCATTAGACTCCCTGTTTGTGGGGGAGCATTTGTGAGAAGGGTATCCTCAGGACTACTAAGCATCCAATACCATAAGGAAAGAACTCTGTTTCAATGCTATGGTTAAGTAACAGTAGATCTCCTCATCATTGCAGCAACCAAAGAAAAACAGCAATCTTCCCCTGAATTTTCTAATGATAGCAGGCTCTAAGCTTAATCAGATAGATCTCTTTCAGTATTTTCACTAATGTTCTGAGACTGAAACTTCTGGCAGCCTTTTTGTATACATTTGGCAGAAAAATAAGTTGTTTTTACCTTAGTTATGTAAAGATATTTATGTACATATGTCACATGAAGGCTTATTCCCTGCTCCTCCCTTGACTCTGTACAAAGAAAGCTGGAATCTCATAGAGATGCTCCAGTGAAGTTGCTCCTTCATTTTTCCTTAACAGAAGACAGAAACATTCATCCTCCCTCCACACTGAAAACCCTTTCTCAAATATTCTGTTTTAGATTAGAAAAATCTTTAACGGCAAAAATAGGATTCTATGATGTGAAACGTAATTCAATAAAGGTCACATTTCCAAAGGCTGATCCTGATTGGCATGTCTATATAATTTACTATGGAAACCAAGACATTGTTTAGAGAGAAACTGGATGTTAGTAACAAATATGACAGACAACAGGCACAGACTGAGTTTGTGCTCACTTGGTGCTTAATTGTGTTTAGAAACTATTGAGACTCCTACTATCTTAATGTTTCACCTGGGGGGGGAAATCTCTCCTTAGAAAATGTCTTCACATGAGAAGTACTTGTGCTTATTCTGTACAAACAAGACTGCCCCGATTTCCAGGGCAAGTTGGTATCTGCCTCCCTAGAGATGGGTGGAGTTCTCTCACATTTTCTCTGTCTCATCTATAATCCCTTGTGAGTCCTTTCTTTAAGAAGGAGTCTCTCTGGCAGCTACATTTCTTCTGAAGCCATGTTCCCCCAAACCCTCACGGCCCAGGCAAACTCTAAACTCTGCCACCATCGTGCTTTTGCTCTCTCTGTGATTTTTTTTTAATGTTTCTATGTAACTGTCATTTCAACGTAAGTTTTCACCAGTTTCCTATTCTAAGCAACAGTTATAATCCATTTTTGCAAGAATGAAAATAACATACCAATGACTCAATGAATGGCCCCTAAGAAGTAAAATTTTGCCTTGGTTTGTTTTATATGACTATAGACATAGAGACGGGAAGAGCAAGGGTCTGCGGCCATACATAGATCCAGCTGACTGGAAGCAGAAGCTGGGCTTTAGAGATGCGTGGAAAGTTAAAGGGCCACACCACCAATTGGGTAATTTCTAATGAACCATAGTATACTGACTGGAAAATCTCACTGGAAGGAAATGAGCTTTATGAGGCCACTTAAAATTAAGATTAAATAAGGAAATGGAAAGGAAGGAATAGAGACCTGTGAAGACAGAAGACAAGGGCCATGCCTTGTTGTTCTCTGCTTCCTAGGCACACAACAAACGAAAGTTAGAATGTCTGCTGCTATAAAAAAAATCATCTTGATTCTTCAGACAACTGCATGATCAAGTAAGAGAAGATATCACACATCCCAAAAAAGTCAATAATAAAAGCCTCCAGTATTAAAAAAGAAAAAAAAGCATATTCAGAATTTCTAAGCTATGTCGTCTTCTTTTCCTCCTCCTTTCTCTCTTCTTCCTCCTGCTCCTTGTCCTCATTTGAGCAAGGGATACTACTACTCTGGTTTTTTACCAGCCTGTTTGTTCAAAATAGGAAGTTCTAACACCAGTGATTTTAAAAATCCTTCAGGGCCAGGCACAGTGGTGCACGCCTATAATCCCAGCAGCTAGGGAGGCTGAGGCAGGAGGATCATGAGTTCAAAGCCATCCTCAGCAACTTAGTGAAGCCCTAAGCATCTCAGAGAAACCCTGTCTCTAAATAAAATATTTTAAAAGGGATGGGGATGTGGCTTGTTATTTAAGCTCCCAAAGTTCAACCCCCAGTACCAAAAAAAAAAAAAAAGATCCTTCAGGATCTTAAATGCAGAGGTAGAAAGGGCTCCAGCCACATGGTCGATCTTGTGAGCAATTTGCAACCTGCATTCCAGGCAGGGTCCACTGGTCTCAAGACAACTTCAAAACCAGCTCTGGCTTTCCCTTAATAGCCCACCCAATCATCCACAAACATTTATTAGATGATTTCATCAGTTGTTCTAAATAACAACTCACACATATCATAGTTTAAAAGAAAAACACCATAAAATCAGACTGGTCCAAACATGGCCCCAACTTTGACACACTCGGTGGCTCTTTCCCTCTTCTCTTACCTTTGGCTTGCCTCACAGCACAAAATGTTCAGTGGGCAGGAGTCTTCATTATTTCTCTAGGGCCCTGAACACTGGACTTTTGTTTATAAGTTCAGTTCCCAAACATATCCTCAGAACACTCAACCGACAGTCAAACTCTATTAGTTAATTTAGTCTCTGTAAATATACCATACATGGCCCCTTATTTTCTGTTAAAAAAACTAATTAAACAAAAAATAAAAGACTTCAAATGTTTTTCTCATAAATAAAAAGGTGTTATCCAAAGAGCTTCTTATGTAGGGCACAGAGATGGTCAAGAAAAAAGGGATTAAAAAAAAAAGGAACAAGAAGAAAATCTTCCCGAGCACTAAAGTACAATTTTGCATCCAAGAGGGTGGAGAGTTTGCTGCCAGGGCACATGAGCTTTATAATTATAAATTAGCTGATTCTCCTAGGTCCTGCTGGGCACCCAGAACATTTGGCTGTGTTTGTGTCAATTTACCTGAAGTCATTAGGAAACAGGCTTATGTTCCTCACTTAGCATGTTCTTTTTAAAGCACTGGCATTGGCTCACTAAAAGAGCCTTTTGTAAAGTAAAATGAAACTTTTGCTCGTGTGAATTTTACCTTACTAATTGCTGAATTCCTTTTTAGTGTATAGGATTTCCTCAAAGTGAAATGCCTTCATTCAGTGATTTGCTACAAAGGACATACCATGTTAAATTTCCCGTAAAATCTAATAAATCAAGGAGGGAAGTAAAATCCATTACTGAGTCTTTTTCTCCTTATGAGGTGAGAGAAAATTGCTCCTTCTCTTGTAGTACATTAACCCCCGGCATGCCAGTAGCCATGCCCAAAAGAATGAATGGCTACAAGGGCAGCTAAGTATCACTTACCATCAAATAAACTAAAATAATTATTTCTTCTTATCCAATTCATCATGTTGCAAAACAAATAAACAAATCTGAAATTGTACGAAGGGTTCTTAAGTGTAGCCTAAGAACTACACTCCTATGGAAATAACCACACGAATAGAGGCTGTTTTCTTACCAGCCCATCAGCTGCGAGCTGAGTCCTGCCCACTCCAACTGCAGTGTCCACACAAGATCAGGCAATTCTGATCTAGAGTTAATGGAATAACTCAAATAACTAACCCATTCTAACTACCCTACCTCCATGGAACTTCTTTTTAATGACTCTGAAGGGCAAAACATGTGAATCCTCCTAGATCCTATTCTACCAGTTTTCTGTTTAATTCTGCTTAGTGTAACTAACAGCTAATCGCTCTAAGGGTGTCTCTCACTGTAAAGAGACATTCAGTAAGCCTGACTGGCCATCACCTAATCAGCACACCTATCTGCAAAGGGACAGAGTTCTGTTTACGAGATGGGTCATAATACCAATGACATTTGATGACAGTTGCACCTCAGAAACTGAAAGACAAAAAGAAGACAGAACACTTCCTGGAAAAGCCTTTCTCCCTTTATCCAATATAGCACGCCTTCCTTCTGAAAAGGAAAACAATTCAAATATGACGACTTCCACATCGGTTGGGTTTTGCTTAAGAAAATGGAAATACATGAACACCTCTGACTGACTTCAGCATAAACTTCCACATACGCCCTGGGGTAATGTAAGTGTTGGCTTATATGGCAGCAAGCTTCCCAAGGGAGAATGCACCACAGTCCTGATGACAATATCAGCTTTCCCTCTCAAGAACTGGCCGCACTAAAAAGCAATCCCTTTGTCTAGAGCCAATACCCTTTGCCCAAGAATATTATTATCTTTGTAATCTATTTCATAGATAAACAATATTTGATCAAAATTAAGTTAGGGTTTCTGATAAGCTGGAGCCTTTGCTGTTTGGTTTCATTTTTTACAAGTCCAAATATGACCCAAAGATCTGGGAGATACACCTGAACGAAAACACACATCTTGCTGCTTTGGCAAAGCTTTTCAGCTATATAATGTTGGGCTTTGCTCACAAAGTTAGAAGAATCCTTAAAGATGATCTAGTTCTGTGGAAAAACTGAAGCCAAGCCAGGCTACACTACTTGCCATAGGTTGTAACCAAGCAATACTAGAAACCAACCTCTTACTACCTGATGCAGTTCCTGCCAACATGCCATGCTGTTGTGATTAACATCAGTGTTTAATGAGTGAACCATAGCAGTATGTACCAGTCTCAATTTTTGCAAATATTCTAACATTTGACAAATGTACATAAAACATATTTTATAACTAACTAGTATTCAGGGACTATCTCCTTCTAAAGAACTATCATCTTGCAAAAAAATCAATATCTGGTAAATCAAACCACCTGGTTTCTGATATATTATACCCCTTCAATCAGAGCCCTAAAGCTAGAGAAATTCAAGCATAAAACCAGAAAATAACCTAGCAGGGTAGGTGCCATTAAACATGGCAGACCTCAAGGCCAATGTTCCAAGGGGTGGGTAAGGCAGCAGCCAATCAAAAGCACCATCCAGGGGTGAAAAAGTAGCACAAGAATGGGGCAGAGGTGAGATATGGAGCCAGAGACCCACCCCTAGGCTCAGGTTGACTTGAGACTAGGAAGAACTAAAAACCTTCAAAAAGGCCCTGCCAAAAGTTAGCAACAAACATGATAATGCCTGAGAACACTGATGTTTTTGAATGTCTTCAAATTACTAGTAATTTCTGAATAATAAATCCTCTCCTGCCCCTACCCTTAGGCATTACATAATCAATGTTATGTAACCACACTATAATATTTCAATAGCATTTTTATATTTTACCAAAACCTACCTTTTTCTATTTTCCAAGATGAATTATGGAAATGTATAAAGGCACATGATTATCCAACATTTAAACTCGTGTTGAGCTGAAGACATTCCCCCAAGCCAACTCATATGGCCTTTTCCCCAATTATACGTGCATTACTAGTACATGCGCACACACACACACACACACACACACACACACTCCCAAATATTTGGCATCTTATATACAGCTGAAAAAACAAATTTGAAAATATTGAGGAAGACAGTTCACATCCATTCAGTGTAGAATTTCTCAGGTAGACCAGACTATACAGGTGAGTTCAGTCATCAGGCTTTATTGAGTGCTGAGTGGGGCTGATGGATCATTGTGGGAGCTGCTTGATTTCCTCAGTGCACTCAGGTTCTCTTTTTAAAAACTGACCTACCTCCTTAGCACTTGAATGTCACACTGATGCCTTTAGAAGGGAAAAAACAACCAACTCCCAAATGCCCCAGTGAATCCCTAGATGCCAGGGAATACTGGCTGGTTGGTAGTACTAATTGCTTGTTTGGCATTTCCAAGCTTCCTACCAGAAGACAGACAGAGCCCAGTGTACATGCCCTTCCCCTGACTCAAAGCAGGTCAGCTCTCAAAGGAAATTCAAGTTCAACCCTTTCATTGTGCATATGAGGAGAGACTCTGGGACAGATGTGAGAAGTCCTAGTTCAGGTTGCTCTCCTTTTGATCATTTTATCTGAGACACAAACCACAGGTGAGACAAAACAGAATTGGAATCTTCAGAGCAATGCTGTAGTCTTGTGGGTATGTTTACAATTTTATCAATGTGTGCTCCACTGACTAAATAACTGCACTGGGAAGCACAGTCCTTCACCATACCACAAGGCCTGTAATACCTACTCTTCCAAATTCTGGGTTTTAGTGTCCCTACTGTGTGCTGCTAGCCTCTCCCTGCTTTTTCCATGACTGTACTTACCAAACACTGTTTTAATTGCTTGTATCTAAATTCCCATTAGCCCACAGCTAATTCATCATTGTATTCCCCTCCCTGGCCAGTTCAATAAGTTCATTATACCATTCAACAGACATTTATTGAGGACCTACTGTGTACTAGGCAAAAGAAAAGTCCCAGCCCTCATGGATATTGCATTGTGTGGAGGTGTAAGATGTCATTTAGTCGCCTCTCAGACCCCTTCCACCCAGCCAGCACATCCTCCCCTAGTTTTCCTAAGTGTTGACTCCCTTCTCCCAGCTGCCCAATTCCCAAGAGAATTGCCCTCTGCTGAGGGGTATTGCCTCAATGAGGAAGTCACAATGACCTCAGGTTCCACCCCCCACCCCAGCCAATAACTGACAGACAAGAAGGCACAAAGAGCAGGCCTCTTACCACAAGCTTCAGTCAACACACTAAAGACACTCTATGTGAATGCTAGACCTCCCTGAAACCACACCCATGCTCAGGTGCTTCACCCACAGCTAGCTCCACAGCCCCTGTCTGTATCACCAGGTGGAGAGTGCCTGGAGAGGGGCACTAAAGGAGGTCTTTTCACAGGGAAATAGGAAGCTCAGTCCACGAAGATTTCAATGGCCCCCCCTAACTTCAGTATGTAGAGCTCAATGTTCCTGAGTTTAAGTAGAAAGGTTGTAGTAAGGACAAAGCTTAGTTTTACAATAAGCAGGGAAGTGTAAAACATATTTATCAGCACTCTGAAAGCTGAGAGTCCAACTCCAGAGCAGAGCTCAGGTTTCCTCGCTCCTGTATCAAGTGTGTAATTGGCTGGTACAGGATGCTGCCCCTCTTTTATTTAGGTCTGAACTGAAGTAGTTAGGATCTAGGACCACCTGGCTTATCTTCTGGGTGCTGGGGAAGGAAATGCACAGCTATTCTGAGGGGCATCACTGAGAAAAAGAGGCCCCAGGAGAACCAGAAGGCACAGCTGGCTGAGACCTGCACTGAGCTGGAACACTGACACTGTGTGGCCAGGCGGCAGAGGCATAGCCCTCAGCTCCCAGAGGAGGAGAGGAGCAAGAGAACAGAACAAGAGTGGCGTGCTCCCCTGGCTGCCCATGATTCCCTTTCCCTCTAGAAGATATCAAATCACACCCAAAATATCAAATCCTCCCAAATCAGCAGGATGTTTACAGAATCTCAGAATCTGCTCAATATCATTCCACCCATTCCTGTTTCCTCATCAGCTCATTGAATTCATTTGTGTCAATATTTTACTTTGGGGGGGAAGGGGATACCATAACCTTTAAGCCAGCCAGCCAAAACACAATCACATAGCCATGCACAGAATTTGAGTCTTCTTGGACAGACAGTCTATACTCAAAGAAAATAATCTTTATACTTAAATTATCTAAATTGGCTCTTTTCACTCTAAATGTATTAAATTTTGACCTTCCAAATTGCTTTGGCTCTATTGTTTTGATATCTATTGATATTGTTTTGAGCTGCCAAATAAAAAGTGGGGAACAAACACAATCTTAATAATGAGAAGTTGGAAACCCAACTAAACCTAGCCCTACCATTAGATGTTGTCCAAAGACTTTGTTGAAAAGACCAATCAAGACTATTTAATCAATCAGCTATTTACTTCTACAGACATTACTTTAGAGATTTTATCCTATCCAAACAGTGCTGATGCTAACTATTTAACCAGGATCAAACTAAATGCCAACAGAAGCCCTTGCCCTGTACATTAATCATTCTAATACAGTCTAATCCTATGCTCCCCAGCATAGTAGTGAAGAGTTTCTGTCAACAGCTCCATCCCTGTCTGTTCTGGTTTGTTTTGCACAGATAAAATCAATAGTCAAGGATTGGTGATTTCACTGGTGGCCCCAGCTCGCTCACAAATAGCCCAGTGAGGATCAGGAAAGACCAGACCAAGGAATGACTCAGTAAAAGCCATTGTCTATGGGAGAGACATTAGAATTGGCCCAAATGACAGTAACATTAGTTAAGAAGGAGCATGGGTCTGTAAAGTATAATCTCTGAGCTAAACTGTTCAAACAAAAAGATATAATCTTGAAATAATGATTAAATTGATGTAATCTACTGTGAAAGTTTCCAACCCCATCTGTGATAGCATCCAAGGCCAAGTTCAGTCAGGCACAGTGGGAATGATGCTATCTGTACCCCTAGTTCTGACTAGACAAACACAACCACCCACAAAAGCACTAGGGCTAAGCCAGTTGTCAACCAGCAATAGTCCCAAAACCATGGAGCGACAGAAAAACTGCTTCTCTGCACACCTTTCAGCAAGTTAATAAATGTCAGAATATTATTTGAGTGGCCTGTTATTAAAAGTCACAGGCTTGTTAAATTCAGGTAAATAAATATAACTGAAAGCATTCTGATTTGCCTAAAAAAGAAAGATTAAGTTATTTTCCCTGGAGCAAATTGCAGAATTCAAATACATTTATTTTGAGGATATAAAAAAATAACTGATATGAGGTCAAGTGCTAGTTAAGGAAAGATCAGCAACTCTACTGGGAGAAAATAATTTATATTTCCACTTCACCAAACTCTTTATATTGGCTTCCTCCTAATGACTTAAGTACTTTGCACTGATATCAGAATCATGCAATGGTCAAAATAGTTAGTTTGCATCTATTATTCAGATTAACTTGTGATGGTAATAAACTGACTTATAATCCTTTAAACTATTTAACTATGGGTTGGAAATCAAAACCACAACTGAAAAATGTCAGAGACTTTACCTACTTTATTCAGGAATATTTGCATAAGATTACCTATCTTTGAATTTTATTTTAAAAACTTGACAGTGATTTCCAATTAATGGTCTAGCATGTAGCAGCTTGGAAGTTACCAACTCAATGTACCATCAAGTAAAAAACTGAACAAGCTGAAAAACCCACACCTCTCAGACCTGTTGGAAGAATGAGCTCACAATGCAAATGGCTGCCCTCAAAAACAGAGTGATAGGCAGGTAAATACAAAGAATCACAACACCCCAAAGCAGAAACTCATGATTAAAAACCTTGAAGGGAAGCAGGCTGTCATAGTAAAACTGAAACCATGATTAATGAATTCTGGAAATTCATTGTGGACAAGTCCAAGAGTTAAAACATTTAGAGGGACACAATCCATGAAGGGACCTCATTTTTGTGAATTTTAACTGCTTGATTTCTACCAGGTTCTCACAGTGAATTTTGGAGAAAAAAATTTTTGTACCTTGCAGGCGGGGGCAGGTGGGAGCAAGGAGATGTGTTTTGAAGGAACAACTTTTAACTATGCCAGGGCATGTCCCCTGAAGAAATTATTTAATCTGAGCCTAATTTATGAGGCTTTATTAGAGCCTAAAAGACCTTGGGGAAGGAAAATACTCAACTTTAGCAGGCTCTAACCTTTCACTTGGGAGAGGAGAAATACTCAACGTGAGCCCTTTCAAGCTATCCCATCCCACCTAAGGGAGGAGAGGAAGTTGAGAAGCATTTCTGAAATCCAAAGTCCAGAGGAACAGATTAAAGACTACAATCTATCATAAAAGGATAGAACACTTCCTCTCTCCCACATCTTTCCACCACCACACAAAAGGCCTATTTGCAGCAGTTCTGTCCAGTCCATCATGTCTGGCTATATATATATATATATTTATATATATATATATATATTTTAAAAAAGGCATACTAACAGACAAAATACAGTGTGAAGAGAGCAAGCACCAGAATCAAATATAGCAGAAATGTTGTGCTCATCAGACTGGAGATTTTTTAAAAATTATGATTAAAATATTAAGGGCTCTAATATATATATTACACCACACACAAATGGGTCTAATTACAAATGGGAAATGTCAGCAGAAAGATAGGCTCCTAATAACCAAAGAGAAATGCTACAGATCAAAAACCATAATGGAAATGAAGATGCCTTTGATAGACTTATTAGTGGACTGAATACAACTGAGGAAAGAATCTCTGACTTTGATGATATTTTGATAGAAAGCCCCAAAACAGAAAAACAAAGAGAAAAAAATACTGAAACAAAAATAGAACACAGTATCCAAGAACTATAGGACAACTATAAAAAGTGTCATGTGCACATAATGGGAATAACAGAAGGAGAAAAAAAAGGGAAAAGGAGAAAACTCATATTTGAAGCAACAATGCCTAAGAATTTCCTCCAATTACTGTCAGACATCAAAACACAGATCCAGGAAGCTCAGAGAACACCCTTTTCGATGCAGGCAAACACACACATACACACACACACACACACACACACACACACAATCACTTCTACACTTAAAACATCACATTCAAACAACACAGTGTCAAAGATGGAAAAAAAATTCTCAAAGAAGCCAGAGGACAAGATGCCTTTCCTGTACAGGAGCAAAGCTAAGAATTACTTCTGATGTCTCAGAAACTATGCAAGAAGATGTTGGAGATAACTATTTAGTGTTAAGACCAAAAAAAAAAAAAAAGGAAAAAGAAAAACTAACCCACCGACCCGGAATTCTTCACCTAGAAAAGTGAAGAAGAGGGCTAGAGCCGGAGCTCAGTGGCAGAGCGCTTGCCTTAGCATGTGTGAGGCACTGGGTTCGATCCTTAGCACTGCATTAAAAAAATAAATAAACAAAATAAAGGCATGCTGTTCGTCTAGAACCATGAAAATAAAACAAAAATTTTTTAAGTGAAGAAGAAATAAGTGGTCTTTAAGAAATGTTGAGGGAATTTATTGCCAGTACATCGGCATCACAAATGTTTTTTAAAAAGAAGAAAAGTGATATGGGTTAGAAACTCAGATTTACATAAATAAATGAAAATAAAGAATAAGTAAAGGTAAAAACTTTTCATATTCTTAATTGGTCTACACAAAATAATTTGTTTCAAAGTTGTAACGGCAACAATGTATTCAATTATTTTTTACATGTACCAATGTATATATGCTTATGTAAAAGCAAAATGAATAACAGAATTATAAAAGGGACGTCAAGTAGGAATTAGAATTATTCTGTTATTATAAAGTACTGCACTAGTCATGAAGCAATATTGTGTTACTTGAAAGTGGACTTGGATTAGTTATAAATGCATACTGAAAAGTCTAGAAACCACTAAAAATGTTTTTAAATGAAATATAATTCTTATGCTAAGAAGGGAGAGAAAATGATATTACATAAAATACTCAGGTAAAACCACAAATGACAGAAAAATTAGAAGACAAAAACAGGAACAAATAACAAAGGCCAAAAAAGAAAGAAAGAAAACAGTAGCAAATATAGTAGATATTAGTAATCACTTTAAACACCAGTAGTCTAAATGCACCAATTAAAAGAGACTGCCAGTGATCAAAAAAACAAAACTTTAAGTTGTCTACAACAAACCTACCAAATGTAAGAACACAAATAGATTAGAATTAAATTATTAAAGATATATCACATGAACACTAATCAAAAAAATTAAGAGTAGTTATAAAAATTTCAGACAGAGCAGATTTCACAGCAAGAAAAGTTATCAGTGATAGAGAGGTGCATTTCATGAAGATAAAAGGATCAGTTCCAGGACATAATAATCCCTAATGTGTATGTGTCCAAAAACAGACCATCAAATTGCAAGAGGCAAAACTGATAGAACTGCAAGGAGAAATAGATTAATTTACCCCTTATCAGAAATGGACAGATCTATCAGGCAGAAAATCTTTAAGGATATAGTTGAAATCAACAATACTGTCAATCAACTATTATATAATTGACATCTATAGACTACTTTATTCAATATCAGCAAAATACACATTCTTCTCAGGCTCATATGCAACATCAAGATAGACTACACTGTAAGCCATAAAACACACCTTAAATAATTTAAAATGTATGACTTGACAGAAAAATGGAATTAAACTAGAAACAATAACAAAAAGATTGCTAGAATATCCAAAATTACTTGGAGATTAAACAACACACTTCTTAGTAACATGTGGGTCAAAAAAGAAATCTCAAGAAAACTACAGAATATTTTGAACTAAATAAAAATTTTGATGAGTTATACAAATTTTTAGGATACAGCAAAAACAGTATTTAAAGAGAAATGTATGGCATTTAATTCATATATTAGAAAAAGAGAATGATCTAAAGTCCATTCAAGCTTGTACCTTAGGAAACTAGAAAAAGAAAAGATTAACTCCACAGTAGGTAGGGTAAAATAAATAATAGAAATTGTTTCATAAATCAATGAAATTGAAAACAGAAAATTAACTTTAAAATCAGTGAAACCGGGCTGGGGTTATGGCACAGTGGTAGCGTGCTCACCTAGCACGTGTGAAGCACTGAGTTCGATCCTCAGCACCACATAAAAATAAAACATTCTGTCTATCTACAACTAAAAACTAAATATTAAAAAAAATCAATGAAACCAAAATCTGGTTCTTTGGAAAGGAAAATAAAATATATGCACCTCTTGCCATAGTAAAATAAGCAAGCAAGAAAGAAAACACAAATTACTGATATCAGAAATAAAAGAGGGACATTACTACGGATTCCACTGACTTTTTAAAAGGATAATAAAGGAATATTATGTACAACTCTAAACCCATACATTGAATAACCCTGATTTCATGATCTAATTCTTTGAAATCACAATCTACCAGAACTTACATGAAAAGCAATAAACAATCTCAATAGGTCTATATCTGCTAAGAAATTAAATCAGTAATCAATAGCTTTCCAAAATAGAAATGACCCACCCAGATGGGTCTACTGGTAAACTCTAACAAACATTAAGAAAGAAATTACATGAGTTCTCAACAATCTCTTTCAGAAGTTAGAAGCAGACATGTCCCTATTTTATTTCTGATATTAATAATTTATGTTTTCTCTAATTTTCTTATCCTGACAAGAGGTTTATCAATTTTATCAGTCTTTTCAAAGAACCAGCTTTTGGATTTATTGATATTGCTTATTGAATTATGCAATTATTTTTATTATTTCTTCATTGGAATTTTCTCTTCTTCTAAAGCTTAGAGAATTGATGTTAGATCTTTGTTTCTTTTCTAACATAAGCTTTCTAATTCATTTTTATGGGGTCACCATTACCTTGATTCCAAAACTAGACAAAGAAGAAGATTGCAGAAAATTGATATCAAATATATCTCAAGAATACTGATACAAAAACCCATAACAAAATATTAACAAATCAAACTCAATATTTTACACAATTAATTACATACAATAACCAAGTGAGATTTACCTCATATATGAAAGGTAAATATTCAATATTCAAAAATTAATTAGTATAATGCATTACATCACTAGGATAAAGGGGAAAAAAATCACCTAAACATATTAAGAGATGCAGAAAAGGTGTTTTTCAAAACCTCAACACACAATCATGGTAAACAAAAAAACAAAAACAGAACAAAGTAAAAACCTTTCTATAAAAAGATATCTACAAAAATCTACCTTCAGCATTATACTTAATGCTGAGAATCATGATGTTTCCCCAAAAGATTAGGAACAAAGCAAAAGTGTCCACTATCAATACTCCTTTGATGAACTACTCACCAAAGCAATAAGAACAGAAAAGAAAATTAAAAGCATACTAGTCGGGAAGACAGAAATAAAGCTGTCTTAGGTCACAGGTGATATCATCATCTATGCAGAGGATCTGAAAGTATCAACAACAAACTCTTGGACCACTTTTAATGGCACCCTCCAAAAATAAATATTTAGGTATGCATCTAACTAAATATATACAACATCCATATGAGGATAACTATAAAACTATGGTGAAATAAATCAAAGAACTAACTAAATGGAGAGATAATTTATGCTCATAGGTGGGAGACTCAATATTGTAAAGCTATCAATTCTTCCAATCTGGTCCAAAGATTTAATATAATCTCAATCAAACTCTCACCCAGTTATTTCATGGACATAGACAAACTGATTCTTAAGTTTATATGCAGACCCAGCAGAGTCCACACAAAATTGAAAGAGAAGAATAAATTCAGAATACTGACATTATCTGACTTCAGGAAGGTACAATAATCAAGATGATGTGGTATTGTTGAAAGAATAGTGTGTTTTAGTAAGCTTTTTCATGCTGTGACTAAAGGATATGACCAGAACAATTGTAGAAGAGGAAAAGTTTATTTTGGAGGCTTACAGTTTCAAAAGTCTCAGTCCTTGGACAGCTGGCTCCATTCCTCGGGGTTCAAGATGAGGCAGGACATCTTGGCAGAAGAGTGTAGCCAAGGGAAGCAGCTCAATTGGTGGTCAGAAAGCAGAGAGAAAGACTCCACTCTCCAGATACAAAATATATACTTTATAGCCACACTCCCAATTCCCATCTCCTCCAGCTACACCCTACCACTTCAGTTACCACTCACTTAATCCCTATCAGGGGACTAATTCACTGATTGGGTTAAGACTCTTACAACCCAATCATTTGTCCTCTGAACCTTCTTGCATTGCTTCACACGTGAGCTTTTGGGGGACACCACACATCCAAACCATAACAAATAGGTAGATAGATCTATGCAACACAATAGAGAGCTCAGAAATAGACTCACACAAACACAGTCAACTGATCTTTGATAAAGGCACAAAAGTGGAGAAAAGAGAGTCTTTCAACAAATGATGCTGGAACAAGTATGCTCAAAAACACAAGGAAAAGAAAGAAAGTAGACACAAAATGAACTTGAAGTGGATCTTATATCTAAACATAAAATGCAAAACAGTAAGACTTCTAGAAGATAGAACAAAATCCAGATAATCTTGAGTTGACAATTACCTTATCAAAACATCACTTGGAACCCCAGGGTGGTGGCACACACCTGTGATCCCAGCAGCTCAGGAGGCTGAGGCAGGAGGATTGTGAGTTCAAAGCCAGCCTCAGCAAAAGTGAGGTACTAAGCAACTCAGTGATACCCTGTCTCTAAAAAAAATAAAAATAGGGCTGGGGATGTGGCTCTGTGATCGAACATCTCTGAGCTCAATTCCTTTTACCCACTCCCCTCCAAAAAAATCACTTGTATCTCAACACCAAAGGAATGATCCATGAAGAAAAGATGGATTACTTAGATGTCCTTTAAATTACAATTTTCTGTTCTGTAAAAGATACTGCCAAGAAAATGAAAAGACAAGACACAGACTGGGAGAAAATACTTGAAAAAAAAATATTTCCATAAAGAACTGTTATCCAAATTTTACAAAGAACTCTTAAAACTGAGCAATAAGAAAACAAATAACCCAACTAAAAAATGGGCCAAATGACTCAACAAACATCTCCCAAAGAAAATATACCTATGGAAAATATGCTCCACATCTTATGCAACCAGGGAATTGCAAACAAAAACCATGAGATACCACCACACACCCATTAGAATGAACACAATCTAGAACACTTTCGACACCAAATGCTGGAGAAGGTGTGCAGTTATAGCTGCTCCCATGCAGGGCTGGTGGGAATGCAGATGGTGCCGTCACTTTGGACAGCAACCACAGTTCCTTGCCAACTAAACAGCCTCACCATACAATCCAGCAATCACTCTCCTTGGGATTTGCCCCAAGGATTTGACAACTTATGTCCACACAAAAACCTGCACGTGGATGTTTATAGCAGCTTTATTTATAATTGCTGGAACTTAGAAACAACCAAGATGTCCTTCAGTAGGCGAATGGATAAATAAACTATGGCTCATTCAGACAAGATGATATTATACAGTGCTAAAAAGATATGGGCTATCAAGCCATGGAAAAACCCTAAATTCATATTACTAAGTGAGGGAAACCCATTTGAAAAGGCAACATAGTGTATGATTCCAACAACATGATCTGATCAAAAAAGTAAAAACCACAAAGACAGCTGAAGCACAGAGGATTTTAGGGCAATGAAATATTCTGTGTGATGCCATAATGATGAATACATGTCATTTTATGTTTGTCAAACTCATGCAATGCGCAACAGCAATAGTAAGCCCAATACAAAGTGTGGGCTTTGGGTGATTGTGAGGTAGGTTCACCAATTATAAAAAAATGCACCACTCTGGTTGCAAAGAGGATGTTGACATCCAGGAAGACCACACACATACGGGGACGGGGGGGGGGGGGGGGGGGGGGGGG
>PVHX01005870.1:0-78593 GCA_004024805.1 Geosciurus inauris | reverse complement strand
GGTAGCACCCTTGTGTCCAAGTCACTCCACCTCCATAGAGGACACTCAAAGGAATATGCTAATAGCCATGACTAGACAAATCACAACATTTGCATTTGCATGTTTTGAGTAATACAACACAAAGAGATGTAGAAAGGCCAATATTAATATAAAGAATCTATCAGATAAATATGAGAAATGTCAATGACTAAGGTGGTAAAGCATGACCCCAACTGCTCTCCTTCCAAATGCACCCAACTCTCACTTCTAGAGATGGCAGAGCCAGCAATTCTAGGCTTACTGTACCCCTAGCAGATACTCAGTACTGGTGGGCTAAAGGCACCAAAGCTGGTTTCTGTACGCTACCAATTAACACATCAATTTCTTCCAAATGTCAACTTTGAAGCTTGAGATGGTTTAAGAAAGGCATAAGAGATTGAAGAAAATGAAACTATCTTGAAACTTGGCTATGGAAACAGTGTCTCAGTTATTTCCAGTGTTTGACACTTCCTCTAAGACAGGACATCTATAGGAGTCAGTAGCTGGCCTCTGGTGGGTAGAGAAGTGTTCCAAGAACAAGTCTCAATAGAGTTGTCCTGCAGTGACAGCACAGAGCAAAAACATCACCTCCTCTGACTCAGGAACAGATGGCTCTTCCTCCAGCCACACCAGTCAAAACTATTCTCCCCCAGGACTCCTTCAAACCCCACCATCAGGTGAAAATGCTCCCTCACTCAGCCTCCATAGCATTTTGCACTTCTCATGATATTTTAAACACTCAATTTACATTATAAATAGGTAATTGTTTAATCCCCTATTAAAAGGAGCATTTTCTAATTCCCATAGCACCTAGTGTTTTGCCCTGACCTGGTAGGAGCTCAATATTCATCACACTGAAAAGAGGTGATCTGCCACCAATCACCGGAAAGTTGCCAACATTAATATTTATTTTTATTTTTCTAAAATATTGGAAAGCCTCAAAAAGAGATATTCTAATAGGAAAAAAATTTATTAGGTTCAGTTTGAACTTTTATGCTTTTTTAAAAAAGAAAAGAGTATTTGGTTCAAAAACCTAGTACTTAAAAGATTTACTTATTAAATCACTTGAAGCAAGCAGAAATACGCAATGTGATGAAGCAACATTTAAATTATTAATAACAATTAGCCATGGTAGAACAGAGTGCTTTTCTTTTTCTGCCACTGAAATGTACGTGCTGTCCCTTGGAGGGTGATTATGTAACATGCCATTGAAATCCTACCTGCCCCGCCACAAAAACCGTATGGAGCCTGCCCGCCAACCCAAGTGTCTTACGCTTCTCTTCCTATCTCATCCTAAGAATTGCCCAGTCATTTTCATCAGGCTTCCATTCCAGGTACTCATCCTGTAGCCCCATGTTTCAGAGGAGTACAGCCAACAAGCATGCCAAGTGGCAGGAGCCAGAACCTGGAAATTAGAGAACAACACACAAACCCATGATACCCAGGCCGACCGGTGATCAGAATCACTGAGTGGTCAAGACTCTGTTTCATATTCATTATCCCAATTAATTCATGATGATGACAACTTTTGGTCTGCAGTCATTTCAACTAGTTAACTATGGGATGGAAGATCAAAATCACAAGTGAAAAATATCAGTTTTTCAGAGTTGCCTGTTTCTTCAAAAGTACAGCGCCAAAGACACTTTACAAGCAAATGACTTCAGTGGGGCAATAGAGAAATGAATGTCAGGATGGCAAGAAATCAGTATCTGGATGTCCTTGCCTCTCCTGGAGGGGTGTTAATTCTGAATTCTGATTGAGGAGGCCTGAGGAGTTGGACCAACCTTTTGTTTATACAGATGAAGAAGAGATCCAAGCAGCACACACATCCTGGGATCCTGCAGAACCAGTACCTCTGAAACAGCAAGGGAATCCGGAGTGCTCCAAAGGGGTCCAGGGAGGCAGCAGGAAGCCAAGAGTGCTGTCTCATTCACTGTCTCTGATGCAGGGCAGTGGAACATGTAACAGAGCAGGAGTTCAAATGCAGACCCCAGACCAGACTACCAGCAGCACACCACCCTGGAATGTCTTAGAAAAGAATTCTCCCCCACAAGATCTACTGAATCACAAATTCTGGAGAGGAAACACAACATTCTCTTTTAACAAACCCTTTTGGTGTTTCTGATGTACACCAATGGGTGAGAACCCTGCAACAGGAGATAAACAGGCAGTCATTGGTAGTGCCTATTGGAAAAGTTCAACTTGCATCTGGATAGGGATGTACCTAGTGTTCTGAAAACTCACTGAACACCTCACTGCCCATACACTGCCAAATTCTCGGAAGAATTTGAGAAATTACTTCACTTTCCTATCCAGAGTTACTCGTTGGTTCCAATAATTTCCAGAAAGGGACAACACAGTGTCAACTTTGGCTGAGCTGCCTCCACTAAGACCTGCTGTGCAACATAGTTGCCTGCACCATCATCATCATCACCAGCCCTGCCAATGTTTACATACAGTTTGCTGTATGCCAAGCCCTGGCTTCATAAATGCCAGGCTTCATAAATATTGATAAACTTCATAAATATTGATCCACTTAATCTTCACACACGTACATATCATGATGTTAGAGCTATTATTTGTATCCTCCCCATTTTATAAATGAGGAAACCAAGGCAATAAAAAATTAAATGATCTTCCAATAAGCCCACAATTCCTTAGGGTCATAGCAGGATTTTGAACGCAAGCAGACTGCCTCTTGAGTTCAATCTTGACTCCTGAATTCTGTGCAAGAGAGGCAGCCTGGGCAGTGGTTAAAACCTACTCAACCCACTTCATCTTCTGTCACTCTTTCCCAGTGCACTAAAGCACAGCCCTCCCAAGAGCTTGCTCTTTCTCCAATAACCCATCCCATACTTCCCTGAAATCTCACTTGCCTGATGTTTCAATTCAATCTGTTTGCCACTGATTTTTATGTATTAATGCACCACTAACATTTATTTAGTCCAAAATAATTTTTCATACTCTTATCAAATACAAATCAAAAGAGGTCATTGTTTTGGACTAAGCTCCTGCACTAGGTCCCAAAAAATCAGGCTAGAAATCAAAACAGTCACTCGTGTTAAAGTTCTGGGTTACCAGACTGACGCTAAAAACAAAGCCTAATGGCATATTGTTTTAATAAGAAAAACTTCCACATTAAAAAGCTTCATTTTTTTTTTTTTTTCAGAAGATTGCTCTGGAAAATCACAGCCAGTTCAACTGGTTTCTGGAGGGAACCTCTCTAGTTTTAGCATCTAATCATTGTTTCACTTGCCAGATGATAACAGAGAAAAGCATAGTGACAGGAATGATCTAGGACCTTTGGACACATTCCTGGAAATCCTCAAAAAGACTAACTACAGTCATATGTTGCTTAATGGTAGGACATGTGTGGAGAAATGCATCCCTAGGCTATTTGTCCTTGTGCAAACATTATAGAGCACACTGACAAAAGAGATGGTCATGACATCACTAGATCATGTAATTTCATGAGATCATTGCAATATACATGGTCTGTCACCGAGGGAAATGTCATTATGGATGATATTTAAATGAAGCATAACCCTAATCCTAAATGTAAGAGGAAATCCCATATCCTTGAAGTTTGGAAGAAACAATGATATCAAGAAATGTGCTGAGCCTCTGCTCTCTGTTTTTTCAGGACACTCAGTCCCAGCCCTCCACAGGTTTATACTTCAGTTAGACAGACTCAGGCCTACATAGGGCAACACATAAGAAGGCAGCCTATGCTAAGCTTTACAGAATTGGTACAAACCAAAAAGACTTCAAGAATCTGGAGCAGGAAAAGATCACGTACTGAATAGGAAGACCTTGCAAAAAAAGTAAACAGAGTCAGAGATAGAGGCAGCAGTTGCAGGAAGTACAGCCTGGAAGAAAGGTGCATAACAGGAAAGGAGGATGTGGAGGTCAAGGGCACAGACACAAAACTGTTCTTCCCCCAGGGACTTGGCATGTGCTCGCTCAGTGCCTAAAACGCTGCCCTGACATACCTATAGCTCACCTACTTGATTTCTTCAGGTCTTTTCTCAAAACCACCCTTCCAGTGGGGTTTCCCTGACTACCTTGTCTCAAACATCAACACTAAAAATTCACATTACTTTCTCCTGCTTATATTTTTCTCTTCAGTACTTATCACTGCCTGATCTACTTTATATTTTAATTATTTATGTTATTTATTTTTCTTTCTTCTACTAGAAGCTCAACTCCATAAAGCAGGAAATGCTGTCTGTTTTATTTGCTACTGAATTCCCAAAAACTAGAGAAATGCCTGGCACAGAGTAAGTACTCAATAATTATTTGTTGAATAAATAAATATATTGTATGGAGAACAAAAGGGTTGAAGAGCAGTCTATTATTAAAATATCAAGGTAACAGAAATAGAAATCTTATATGCGAAGGAGGTTTGTGAGTTGGGGCAGACAGCTTGAGGACAATGTAGAGAATGGTCTGGAATGGCCTGCATAAGTAAAAAGCTCCTAGGAGCATCCCAGAAGTCATTTAGTTTATGTCTCTCATTTCTAGGCAACCCACACCCAGACAAAATAAACCGTTCTGCTTTCCGGGTTATTTTTGTTTGTTTGTTTGTTTTGTTTTTAATTAGATGCATGTTTCTTAGAGGCTGAGGCAAACATCAAAAAGCTCAAATTTCTATCCTGGTCACTTCATTTTCAAGCCCAAAGGGGAAAAATGTACATCTTTGCAAAGCTGAGCCTTTAAATTTCCTCCCAATGTTTCAGACAATTGGGCCGGGATTTAACTTCCACTCGTTCTATTGGAAAAGTGTGAAAGAGATAGAGCTATTTAGTGTGAACATGAATTTTCATTTTTTTTTTTTTTCTGTTCTAAACTCAGGGAGAAACAGCTCCCTGAAACATACAAGGGGCATCTGGCTAACTGACATTTGCCATGATGCATATGCTCTAGCAGAGAAAATTCTAAGCAGTTGGAGCCCTGCCTGAAATGTATCACTGTCTGTGTGTGTTTCCCTATACAGCATCCTAAACTCTTTCTGCATTCATTTTCAGCATTTTATGCCTGTCTAGATGGGAAGGAAAAGTACAAGACAAGAGAAAAAAAATACTCTATATGGAAGGCAACTGGATTTTTAACAGCTATCACTCCAGAGTGAATGCCGCTTCTACATAGGACATTCACAAGTGTAGGTATCCATCGGTAATGTAAGTCCCAACCCCTACTAACCTGGAACATGTAATCTAAAAAAGCAAGCTGGAACAGCACAAGAAAGAAATGATGCATGGAATAGAAACAAGAAGATGTCGCATCAATTACACACTACAAAGCAGGTATCGAATATCTACTTCCTAAATGGAATTATCTGGTGAAAGCTAAATTTGTTCTAAAAGAATATTTACTCCTAAAGAGTTGGTTTCAATATTTCTTAACATAACTGGCAATAAGCTATTGCAGAAATAAACTCCTTGCTGCATGCTCTGATTGATAAAATGAAAAAAAAAAAAACATTTCTAATTACCATTTGAACTTCTTGTGTGAAATAGTCAACAAAAAAAAATGATTAAAAAAATGACACATCTACAAGAAAATTATCTCCTTTTTGGCTTTATTTCCTACCTTTTTTAAAAGGCAGGATGATTGAAATTTTCTAGTTTTAAAATTATTTTTTCTTGCATTTTCACTCTATATACAATACTAGCTTTTCCAATACAAAAATTACATAGCTCATATTTATTTTAGAACAGGAAAAGCCTAGACAATATTCACTGTTATGGAAAGCCCATGTGAGAGACAATGCAAAAAAGTTTAGAGATGAAATGATTGCGTTATGAGAACCTTAACCTAATCAGTGCATTGATCCACTTGAATGGATTAACTGGGTGGTAACTGTAAGCATGTAGGGTGTGTCTGGAGGAGGTGGGTCAATGTGGATGTGCCTTTGGGGTATATATTTTGTCCCTGGTGAGTCAATCTTAGCTCTCTCTGCTTTCTGGTTGCCCTGTCCCAAGCTGCTTTCCTCTGCCATACCCATCTGCCATGGTGTCTCGCCTCATCTTAGGCCCTGAGCAATGGAGACGACTATGGACTGAGTCCTCTGGAATTGTGAACACCAATTAAACTTTCCCCACTCTAAAATTGTTCTTGTCAGTCTTTTAGTCACAACATGGAAAAAAAACTGACAAAACATTCACTGATGAGGGGAAAAAAAAACCAGAAAAAACCTGAAACATGAAAACAACAGCAGCAAAATGGATAGCTTACTAGCCATTGAGCTTCTGTTTTGCTTTGAAGCTAGCAATGGATCTGTGCTTTGGGTTTCCTTGTGTGGTTCCATGGGTTAACTATTATCACCAACTATCCTACAGCTTCTATTTTTCAAATTGTGCTTGTTAATGATGTGATGAGATAAATGAGAGAGAGAGAGATGATAGAAATTTACCATCTACAGTGTCTTTTGAAGAAGTGATTTGTGTCTTTGGACTTTGAGGTACTGATTTAAAACAAATAAAGGAAAGATTGGACTCTTATTTTACTTTTCTCCTTAGAGGTATTTTTATCAATCAGTTTACCCCATAAACTTTGTCTACATAGTCTAAAGATACAGATTTTACTGGCATTGAAATGCTCTTGAAAATCACTATGATTTTTAGGATTCATAATTTCAAACTTGATGGTGTTAAGACTTTTCTGAAAGGGGAAAGAGAAAAAAATGAGTATTTACCAAATATCTTCTGAGGGCTTTCTTTGTGTGTTGAGTGTTTTATATGACAAGTCATGTCAGTGTAGGAATATAATTCTTATTTTACCTCTGAGGAAACTGAGATGTAGTAACTGGCCTAAGGTCACACTGCTAGAAATAGCAGAGCCAGAATTGAATCCAGGTTTGTTGAGTTCCAAACCCTGGGCTCTTGTCCACGCAGAGACAGGAGATGGGATTATGTAACAGCTGGAAGGAACCACAGAGATTGCCTAATCCAACACAGCAAGCCCTCTTTCCCTCTCCCATTTGCGCCCAGCTCTGCCAAATACACACATTTCACAGACAAGAACACTGAAAATCAGATAGCTTCAATGATTTACCAAGCCACAGGTTATGCAAATGGCGAACCTACTTGCACAAAGTGACATTCAACAGTTGTAGAGGTGGAAAATGACTGACTTTTACACCCTCTCCCACACTCATCTTTTAAAAGTCAATTTTATTGGAATATCACTCATATTCAGAAAACATCATCCATGTAAGATACACAAATCAACGAGACTTGGCAGATGTGTAAAACTGCCCAAAAAGATACAGAACATTTCCACCAGACCCAAAAGATTCTTCGTGTCCATTTGCATTCTATTCTTTCCTCTACCTACAGCCCAAGGCAGAAATTGATCTGCACTGGTCACTATTGATTAGCTTGCATTTTCTAGAATTTTATATAATTATCCCTATAGCATTACTGTTTTTGTCTTTCTCTTAGCTTGATGATTTTTTTAAATTATTTTTTTAATTTGTTCTTTTTAGGCATACATGACAGTAGAGTATATTTTGGCCAGTGTAACTTCACATCATACACAACTCCAAGAATAGGATCCTAATTAGGATAAGTTATACTCCATGTAAGCATGATAATTGTTGAGATGCATTCTTTTTTGTTTATTACTAACTTGTTCTTTTGTATCATTTAATCATACTCCCTTGAATGAATGTATCACATATTTTTTTTCCATTATCTGTTGAAAGATGTTTATGTTATTTCCAGCTTTTTTTTACGTTATTTATATTTTTTTCCATTATCTGTTGAAAGATGTTTATGTTATTTCCAGCTTTTTTAGCTATGTGAAATAAAACAGCTAGAAGCACATGTCTACAAACTTTTATACAATCATGTTTTTATTTTTCTTGAATAAATATCTCAGAGTGAGATGCCACTCCTGTATGTTAAGTGTATGTTTTACTTTTGGAATTGACAGTCTTCCAAAGTGGTCATGCTATTTTACATTCCCATCAACGACGTCACGTTTCAATTGCTCCACATCCTTGCCAACATTTAGCCAAAATTTTCAGTCTTTTTAATTTTAGTCATTCTGGTAGACATAAAGTGGCTTCTGTTCACACTTCCCTGATGATCAATAATGTTGAACATCTTTTCATGTGTTTATTATGTTAGCATATCTTTTGTGAAGTGCCTGTTTAAAGTTCTTTCACCCATTTTTTTATAAAACTGTTTGCTATGACAGACTTGTGTTCTCTGTCTGTTCCACACAGAAATTCTTTATAAGATATATACTTTGACAGTTGTATATATATGTCCACAAATTCTTGAGTACTCCTCTACTCAAGAGGTAGAGAGTAATTCAACTCCTCTTGCACACTGGATGGATTTAGGATCTCACTTCCAGCAAATAGAATATTACAGTATAACCAATGTCACTTCAGACAATAGGTCATAAAAAGATTACAGCTGCTATCTTCAATTCTCTCTCTCTCTCCCTCTCTTTCTCTCTCTGAAGAGCCAGAGTCATGAGGACGAACAGGAAAGCAGCCTATGGAGAGGCTTGTGTATCTAGGCACTAAGATGGATCTTCTCTCAACTGCTGCAGACAGGGGCTGAATCCTGGCCAAGACTTTGGATGATTTCACACAAGCCAACAGCTTCTTGCAATCTCTCAGATTTTGACCAATAGAAACTGTGACATAATAAATGTTAGTTGTTTTAAGTTGCTAAATTTGCAGGGTGATTTATTACACAACAGTAGATAATGAAAACAGCATTGCCACAATTTTCTCACATTTTGTGGCTTCCCTTTTTATTTTCCTAAGGTTGTCTTTGGAAGGATAAAAGCTTTAATTTTGATAAAATCTGATTTTTACATGGTTCGTGACTTTTATGTCTATCCAAGAACACTTGGACTACCTTAAGAACATAAAGATTTTCTCCTGTTTTCATCTAGATTTTTATCCTTTTGGCTCTTAGATTTAAAATTGGGATCCATTTTGTATACAATCTGAGCTAATAATCAAGGCCAATTTTTTTCCATACAACATCCAGTTGTTCCATGATCACGTGTTAAAGACTTTATTTTTGCCATCAAATTGCCATCTTTGTTTTAAAAAAAAAATCAACTGATCATAATTATAAGGCTCTATTTGTGGACTTTTCAATTCCACTGAGCTGTATACATCTACTTTTTCACCACACTGTCTTGATTCCTGTAGCTTCATATTAAGTCTTGAAATTGGGTAATAGAAGGCTTCTCCTTTCTTCTCTTTGAAAAGTACTTTAGTCATTTGCATTTCATATACATTTTAGAACTAGTTTCTCAGTTTCTAACAAAATAACCTGCTGACATTTTGACTGGGGATACATTGAGTCTATAAGTCATCTAGGAAAAAATGAAGTCTTAAAAATATTGTCTTTCCTGGATATTTTTTATAATATTATTGAGCTGGAGGCAGATTACTAGTATGGAAACACAGATTTAAGGGAAATTTCCTATTGGGCAATTAACTCACCTTTTTTCCAAAGGTAATTGTACAAAGTTTAGATTCAAGTCTCAGATCCACAAGGTGGATGTACCTCAGTTTCCTAATCTATAAAGTAGAAAAACAGGATGTTTTCTTCTGAGGATTATAATTGGATGAGTATAGAGTCAGAAAGTGGAATTTGGGAGGATAAATGTTTCCTTAGAGTAGTTTTGAAAAACAATTTTTTCTTTAAGAAAGCACTTAACTAGTAGATTTTTGTTTTGATTTTCATTTTCTGGTGCCCTACAAAAATAAGCAGATATTTTATCTAAACTTGACAAGAAGCTGGCTCAGTTATATTCATTAATTCAACCAATATTTACTATGTACCAGGCCTGAATTAGACACTGGGTACAGTGTATGTGTGTGTGGTGTGTGTGTGTGTGTGTGTGTGTGTGTGTGTGTTTGTGTGTGTCTTCTTTCTGTGAATAAATATAGCTTAAACTGTGGGAGCAGAACAGAGCATTAGAATTGTTTTTAGAAAAGCTTACAGATACTATACTTATTTTTGCCAGGAAGTCTGGAGAAGGAGACATGGAGACTGAGGTTAGAGTAACAATAGCCTGATGATCTTGCCCTGTTAGAGAGCTGAGTCTTCAGTCTCCCACTTTCTACAGGAAACACGACAGCAAACAGTGTCCACTATGTGCCTGTTGGGTCCCTGGACTTGACGATCTTAGACCCTTTTTATGTCAGTATCTTCACAACTTAACTGCACTATTTACCTGTGATAATGGAAGAAGGCTGCAAAGATACAGACAGAACTGTGAAGAGGCTCATGCAGGTTGCAATCAACCAGGTGAAAAGCAACCCAAATCAGGGCTGGTAGTAGCAGTAGCAGCGGATAGATGTGGGGAATCTGACAGTTAATGGGTTGGGAATGGAGTTTGAGAAAGAGTGATGTGCGCGTTGCCACAACTGCAGGATGCTGCCACATTCACTAAAATTTGGGAACAGTGAGTTATGGTCAGGATTGATGAAGGGAGCATGATAAATTTGCCTCATTCATGTTGAATTTAGATGTTTTTGAGACCCTCAAATAGATATATGAAGACACACTGAACTTGGCTTTCAAAGGATAAACTTGGACTACAGAAATACATTTCCAATCACAGAGTTTGCCTAATGAGGACTTACAGTACAAAAAGAGCGAGGACCCAGGAAAGGGAGTGCTGACATTTATAGAGAAGCATGAGCCTGAAAGGGAATTAAGGAAACTCAGAGAGAAAGTTAGGTGGAAACTAGTAGACAACAGAAGCCAGAAGAAAAGAGTGATTCAAGAAAGTGATGTAGTGAGATGGGGAAGGCGACAATATGAATTGCTGCTGGAAACCCAGGTAAAATGAGAACTGAATGAACAGACTGTTTTATAACAGGATATAGTTTCCAACAGAGGAGAATCTTATTAGTGAATGAGAGAGAGAAAGAGAAAAAAACAAAAACAGAAAAAGAAGCAAGGGAGGGAGATAACTTAAGACAAAACAACAACAAAATAAAAACCTAGAGGTATGATTTTTGGCACTCCACTAACAGATTGGAGATTTTAAGTTTCAAATTCCTCTTCTCCTTATCATTTTTGGCCAGCAAGCAGAAAATAATTCTCTTCACCTTTTGACATATTAGACTTATGTCAGTGTTCTCCCTTGAAGAAAAATTCTAAATGTGGATTACTTTGCTTTAAAAAAAATTAAAATTTAAAAAAAAAAAATTTTCACCACCTACATCAACTCCAGGAGGAGAAGTAAGGCTCAGTTACACCTTAACTCGAGTCCATGACATCCACAGCCTGGGGTCCCCAGGCCAGTTAACAGGCAGAAACCCAGCCATTTCATCATTATTTATACAACATGGAATTGGTAATTTCTATGTGTAGAAATTCCCTGATGTTCACGGTAAAGCAGCTTTGAAATGATGAGAGAAGCATATCAAGGAATCTAGAGGCTACTGTGACAATATACAATATTTTCTAAAGTTGGTTTTTGACACATGGATTATTTTTGTTTTCTTAGCAGGTAGAATTTTAGACTAGATATCACCTGATCTTGGTCCACCTCACCTATGTCTCTGCTGTCACAGTGAACCAAGGTCATGCACATATTTAGAAACCACTAGATACAAAAATGCAATAAATATATTTTCATTATTGTTTTCAACTAATTATGAATGTGGTTTAAATTGCCAAAGATGATTAAGACAAATAGTCCACAGAGCAGCCCTCTAAGAGTTTACAACAGAGATTTTTTTAAATTTAGGCATCATAATTCATATCCTATAATTTCTGTGGTATTTTTAAAAAGCTGTACCCTGATGCCCTCTCAAAAACAAACAAGTGAACCCACAAGTGAATGTCTGACTTGGGCTTTACCTTAACATGTTGCTTTTTTAAAAAATAACCCTCAGCTTATTCAGATGGTCAAAGTCACCCCCAGCCATCAGCTTTAGTTCTCTGCTTCCCTATGAGGCCCTTCCTGACTTGAGCCCAGAGTGGCCACCCTGTTTTATGGGTCCATGTGACAGGGATCAGCACGTCCTGTGCTCTTTTTCTCTGTTCTCCAATTGTTCAGGAGGCATGAATGCTCTGCCTCAGGAGGTTCAAAGATGATCATGAGATGGCATTGAACAAGCCAGGGTACCAACCTCAGCTCTTTTTCAGTTCCTCACAGAACCTAACCCTCGCCAGGCAAACATGTTTGTTAAGTCCTTACACTGAAATAGCATGAGACAGCGTGTGGAATGAAGAGCAAAAGGCCCTGAAGACCATGGTTGTAGCTCAGCTCTGTCGCTCACCAGTTGGTGGTACTGAGTAATACATTCCATGGCCCTGAGGCTTCCTCAACCATAAATGAAAAAACTAGGATAAGTCCAGATAATTCTATGATAACCAAAATTTCATTTATAGATTCTGTGTCACACTTACCTTAAAATCTCTTCCTAGAAAGCTCACAACACAGTAAGCCTGTCTTCAGTATCTCTTCTCTGGTTACTCTTACTATTACTGCTACGTCTGTTATTAACATACTATTCCTCCAGCACCTATTACCGGTCATGCTCTGTGCCAAACACTTTCCTAAATTATCTCATTTAATATTCACTTCTCTGAGACAGTATTCAAATCAGAACCTGTAGTGCTAGTTGTAAAATCCAATTTGGGCTGTTTTAAAAGGAATATCAGACAGTTCAGAGTATTACCAGCAGGACTGAAAAGTCTCTTTTGAGGTTTTCCAGGCAAGCATATCACCTAAAATCACACCACTGAACCATTTTGGTGAGGCAGCCACTGCTGTTCTGAAAAGTGGCCATAGCCTGTAACACTGAAGGCCACCACTGGCACTGCCAGCCTGCTACCACATCTACCCCTGGAACTCTATCCTTCCACCACCACTGGGTGAGAAGCCACTTGTGTCCTGCAGCTCTGGGCCAGATACCTGGCACCCTAGTTTCAAGGGAAGCTGGGAGAGTAAGAAGTTGGCATTATATAGTGAAAGCACTCCAGAAGCCAAGGGAGAGGCCACATGCTAAACAACCAAAAAGAATGACTATATCCCCATTGTTATAATCCCTAGTTTTCAAACTAGGAAACAGATTAATGAAGATTAAATAACTTGCCTAAGGTTACAGAGGTGGCATATGACCAAGTCAGTCTGTCTGATCCCATACACCAGTCTCTCCAATAATGCTCTGCTCCCCTTGGACTCAATAGCTTACTTAAATGGGAGTCTCCAAGGATAGGTTAGCGTGAGCTGCAGATTTAATTTATCTTCATCAATATGGTTCTTATCACCATTATAATTATATTTAAAGTTAATCTGCAATCAATGATCAATCTACCCACAACCCTTAAGTCACCCAGTTACTGAAACAGATGAAGAGCTATTTCTCTCTTTTTTTAGTTTTTTGAGTAGCACTCAGACAGAAATGAGACTAGAAAAGAACAAAAAATTAGCATACTACAATGACACATGCATACCAATGTTCATAGCAGTGCAATTAACAATAGTTAATAGGTGCCCATCAACAGATGAATAAATATATAAAGAAAATGTAGTATATATACACAATGGTGTTCTACTCAGCCATAAAGAAGAATAAAATTATGTCATTTGCTGGTAAATAGATGGAACTGAAGTGAAAAAGCAAGACTCAGAAAGTCCAGGGTCAAATTTTTTCTTTCATACACAGAAGCTAGAGAGAAATAAGGAATTTTTTAAAGGAGTGTTTATAAGTGGGTTAAAGGAAGGGGGACATGGTGAATGGAGTATGGGAAAGGAGAGAGATTATAGAATGAATTTGTCTAAATTATGCTATGTGCATGTATGAATATATCACAATGAATCCCACTTTTATGCATAATTATAATGCACCAGTTCGAAAAAATAAATTAATATAAGGAAGTCCAATAGAGTAAAGGAAGGGGATTAGGGAAGGGAGGAAGAAAGAGAAAGGGGTAGCAGGATTGAAATGGAGCAAATTATATTATGTACATTTATAAATATGTCAAAATGAACTTCACAATTACGTATAACTATATTGCACCAATGAAAATTAATTAATTAATTTATTAATTAATTGAAAAGACATACTCCCCTCACCCACCCACCCCCCAGAAAAGAAAAGAAAAACAACTCTAATCAGGCACAAAGTGATAACTCAACCTAGAAGCCAAAGTTCAGCACCCCGCAATGTTGTAAACAGCGTTTTCATCTCCTAAAACAGTTACCATTTTACAACTAAACAGCAGAAGCTCTCCAAATCACAATCTGTTTTCGCTGCAGCTTTATCCATTGCAATTATGAAAGAGGAAAACTGCAAGTCCTTGATCCTAACTGAGCTCAGCAGGGAGAATGCTGTACACTTATAGAATGAGAGGGTCCTCTCCCCCTCCCCAGCTAACCACAGGCTGGCATAGGAAAGTTGCTAAACAGCCAATTCCGATTGCATGTGGTAAGAGGGAGGAGCAAGGAAGGGCAGCATGGGTGAATTCAGCCTGTGTATAGCCCCCAAACCACATTTTATGATTACAAGCATCAAGCATCATCTCCTTCACCACAAACCCTCAACCAGAACTGAAAATGAGAAATATGACTCTGGTAGCACCTGCCCCAGCCCTTGCTACCTGTTCTCTTTGGTAGAGAAGGTAATAAGTTAGGTGAAGAGCACAGCAGGGCAGCAGGGAGCACCCAACAGCAGGAATGATCCACAGAAAGGCAGCAAGCAGCTCACTTCTGAAGGAATCAAGCATTAGCTACACTCTTACTTGAAGCAGCAACAATCATGTGATTCTGTCCAAATAACTCAACTCTGATCAATTTCTATAAACTACTTTGACTTCTCTAAACCCATATGTATAATCTTCTCCATCTCACTAGAGAAAATGTGTGAAAAATGTGTAATCTCTTGCCCTGAGTCATAGGATTCTGATTTAAAACATACTCTTCCTGGCCTCCTACTCCAGCCAACGCTATTCATTGCACTGACCATAGCAATTCGCCTATTACAAGCAACAAAAGGAGCTGAGCTTCCTCCTGTGGCCAGCAACTTTCCCGAAACTTGGGTCTTTCAACAATTACAGACCTTTTCACTGCAGCACACTTAAACCTTGCTAATAACCACAGCTCTTGGTCAGATGGCACTGCAGTCTTTGGAGTTGGAAGATACAAACAACAGAGAAAAAGGAGGGACTATCAGAGCATCATTTTTTTTTAAACTACCTCATCAAAAAAGTCTCTATTCTTGATGAGAAGAAGATGACTTTTCAGCCTGGACACTAAAAGAATTTTAAGAAAAAAAAAAAAATCCCTATCCTGAATGACTAAGGGTGATATATTTTAAAGCAAACAATATTGGTTTTACTTACACTTCAATGTTCAGCTACATCAACTCTTTTTATTTTTATTTTTCTTTGTTTTTTAAATCGAGACAGGTTCTCTTAAGTTGCCTAGGCTGGCTTCAAACTTGTGATCCTCCAGCCTCAGCCTCCTGAGTAGCTGGGATTACAGGCTTGTGCCACCACACAAAACTCCAACATTATTTCTGATAATCAATGACTTACTTAAAATAGGAGGATTGTTTGTAGGGATTTTGAGATAATGTAATAACTTTTAGAAATGTTTCTTGCTCTATGTGTAAACTTAAATGGCTTAATTCATTTTACACATTTGTATTACTTCATTTTTTTACTACAAATAAAATACCTGAGGCAGGTTACTTTGTAAAAGAAAGAAGCTTATATTGGCTTGTAGATCTAGTACAAGGTCAAGGGGCCACATCTGATGATGGCCTTCTTACTGGAAGAGTCCTGGCATAGAGCATCCTATGGCAAGAGGCAGGGAGTGAGTGTGTGGGTGTGTATGTTTGTGTCTTGGTCTCTGTTCCTCTTCTTATAAAGTCATCAAGATTATGGGGCTCCACCCTGATGACCTTATCTAATCCTAATCACCTCCCAAAGGCCCCACCTCTGAATACCATAGTCTGATTATGTTTCTACCCTCTTAATATATCACAATATTTCAACACATGAAGCCTTAAGGGATATATTTGAATCATATCCAAAACATAGCAACACCCCAGGACTGAAGTATTATGATCAGTACAATGAGTACTTGCAGAATGAATGAGAACAATAAATGAGACCTCGTTGAGGTCTGTCTCTCTGAGAAGCAAATGAACCAAATTTGAAAGTGTCAAAGGGATATTAAATGGTTCTGCATACAACCACAGAGGTCGTGTGATTTTCCCAAGATCTCACAGCCAGACGAAACACTTGGTCCTCTGGCATTGCTCAGGGCACTTTCATGTTTGGACTCTATTTTAAATAACAACCATATTAATTCCGTGAGGAAAAACTGTCATGAGACATAATCATCAGCTGAAAACCCACTCAAATGGAAGATTACACACATGAGATTCCATCTTCATTGCTCTTCCTTACTTTACTTTTTAATGCCATTCTAACACCTGTGGAAATATCTGCAGCTCTCCTTACAAGAATGGAACTCCCACTAGCTCCCTGCTTCTCCAAATTCTGCAAAATCTTCAAAGTCCAACAAAGCCCTTAGCCAAGAAGCTTAGTCACCCTGGTCCTGATACCTCTCCACTTGCCAAAACAAGGGCAGTACAAAAAATAAAAATAAAAAAGAAGCAAAGATTGAGGTGAGATAAATCTGGGACTCAGGATTTGCTCTTTTTCAGGTATTCAGCCTTTCAGTGCTACTTATCTATGAGGTAAGAGCACATGTTTAAATAGCCTCAAAAAAATATTTGAGAGTCAACTTAACAAAAGAGGTGAAAGCCTTCTATTATGAAAAATACAGAACACTAAATAAAAAAGTTGAAGAAGACCTCAGAAAATGGAAAGATCTCCCAATGTTCCTGGATATGTAGAATTAATATTATCAAAATAGCCATACTACCAAAGTGCTATGCAGATTTAATGGAATTTCTATTAAGATCCAAATAATGTTCTTCACAGAAATAGAAAAAACAATCATGAAATTCATTTGGAAAAATAAGAGGCACAGAATATCCAAAGCAATCTTTAGCAAGAAAAGTGATGCAGAAGGCATTACAATACCAGGCCTTAAATTATACTACAGAGCTATAGTAACAAAAATAGCATCTTATTGGCACCAAAACAGACATGAAGACCAATGTAACAGAATAGAAGACACATACACACACCCACATTAATACAGTTATCTCATCCTAGATAAAGGCATCATACACATACATTGGAGATAAGATAGCCTCTTCAACAAATGGTGCTGGGAAAACTGGAAATCCATATGTAGTAGAATGATATTTAACTCATATCTCTCACCCTGAACAAAACTCACCTCGAAGTGGATCAAGGGCCAAGGCATTAGACCGGAGACCCTGCACCTACTAGAAGAATAAGTAGCCCAACTCTCCAACATGTCAGCTTAGGAACTGACTTCCTCAATAAGACTCCTAAAGAAGTAAAATCAGTAATTAATAAATGGGATGTATTCAAAATGAAAAGCTTCTTCACAGCAAAGGAAACAATCAAGAACATAAGCAGATATCCTGCAGAATGGGAGAAAATCTTTACCACATGCACCTCAGATAGGGCATTAATCTCTGGAATATATGAAGAACTCAAAAAGTTTAACACCAAAAAATAAATGACCCAATCAATAAATGGGCAAAGGAACTGAATAGACACTTCACAGAAGAAGAAATACAGCCAACAAATGTATGAAAAAATGTTCACCATCTCTAGCAATTAGAGAAATGCACATTAAAGCTACACTAAGATTTCATCTCACTCCAGTCAGAATGGCAATTCTCAAGAATACAAGTAATAATAAATGTTGTCGAGGATGTGGGGAGAAAGGTACTCTCATACATTGTTAGTGGGACTGCAAACTGGTGCAACCACTCTGGAAAGCAGTTTAGAGATTCTTTAGACAACTTGGAATGGAATCACCATTTGACCCAATTATCCCACTCCTGGGTCCATACCCAAAGGACTTACAGCATACTACAGTGATGTGGCCACATCAATGTTTATACCAGCTCAACTCACATTAGCCAAGCTATAGAAACAACCTAGGTGTCCTTCAATGGATGAATAAATAAAGAAAATGTGTTATATATACACAATGCTTACTCAGGCATAAAGAATAATGAAATAATGGCATTTGCTGGTAAATGGACGGAACTGGAGAAAGGCTAAGTGCTAAGTGAAACAAGCCAATCCCCCCAAAGCAAAAGCTAAATGTTTTGTCTAATTTACAGATGTTCAAGGGAGGTGAAGGGGGGAATAACAGAAATCCATTGGATTAGACAATGGAAAATGAAAGAAATAGGAAAAACAATAGAATTAATCGGACATAAATTTCCTAGCCTTGTATTTGAATATACAACCAGAGTAACTCTGCATCATGTACAACCACAAGAGTGAGATCCTCAATAGAATCAGTTATACTCTATGTATGTATAATTTGCCAAAATACATTCTACTGTGTATGTAACAAAAAAATAACAAATAAAAATTATTTTATATAGAGTGTATTTAAAATATAAATGGTTTTTATATAAGTTACCTGTCTTTAGTTGGTTTAAGTATTAGAACTTTAGAAATATAATATGATTTATTTCATTAATGAGCTCCTGAAAGACAAGAAATGTATCTTTTCTTCTTTCATGTTTTCCCATAATAGGTGTCCCACAGATGAGTAAATGGATATTGATTTATCTGAAGTAATTCACATACCTTGGTCTCCTTTAGAGCAGATTCAGTTCCACTTGTATGCTGGTGCATTTGGTCAACATGGATTCTCCAATCCTATTCACATAAGAGCATAAAGGCATAAAGTAAAAAACACTACATTTTATTCTTTATTTGTTGTTAACTTGTACACTTTATCTTTATTACTTTGACTACTGCCCTATTTTAGGTGGGAGAGTCATATATAGCTTGCAATCAGGTTATAAAAAAATACATGTAGAGAGTACTTTAGGAATAAAGATTCTAAATAAATATACATTACTTTATGTGGGAAAAAATCATGTTTAGCTCATATAATTTTTAGTTTTATAACAAAATGAAACCTTTGTAGTATTTCCTGTCTAATTCAGACCTTCTCAGCCAGTATTGTGAGCATACTTGTGGCCTAATAATAGATTATATTGGTTGTAACCAATCTCCTTGGCACTTGGGGAAGCCAGGGAGAGTTTGAGGCCACTTGGGTGGTGAGAGTCTGCAAGTCTCTCCACCTCTGGCCATGAGCAGCTGCACCCAGATTCCTTGATTCCCACAAGAGGCAGCATGATGTGCTATTCTAGCACATGCTGTTCTATCCAATATGCTGAGCACAGTGAGGAGGGTCCTCTGCTTTCAGGCCATCTGTCACCAGACAACTTTATGGTAGCCACAACCTATCACTGATGAGAGGCGTGGAGTCCAGAGTTACAAAGGGTAGTCCAAAGCTGATCCAGTGATGGGGTGGGGATGAGAAAGTAGGCCAGAGAGGAGCTCCTGACAGGCTCAGCTCCAAGCGGCAGACTTAATTTCTGTCTTCACCTATTTTTGATACTTTGTCTGCTTAAGACTAATATTACCTCTTAATAGTATCCAAAATAGATGCAGAGGATTGTTGTGTGTGTTTTTTTTAAATCATATGAAGAATGACATCTCAGAAGACGGCAGAGTAGAAGCTCTATGAATCAGCACATCCCCCCAAAGCAACTATCCAACTGGCAAAACCATCAGAATCAATGATTTTGGAACTCTACAGTTCACACATGTATACAGCATCAAAGGGAAGTCTTGATTAAAAAATAGGCTGGTAAATTCCCATCTCCGATCTTACAGTCCTGCAGCAGGCAGCCATGGGGACTCTGACCCATTTTCCTGCTGTGGCAAGTACTTCCAAATAGCAGGTTGCATGTTTTGATCTACCTAGCATTCACTAAGTAACCAGAATAGCCATTGTTTCAGTCCTTTGGGACTGAAAATGAATTCTCTGATAGTATCTGTCAAAAGAATTTAAGGAGACATAATACCTTGTATTTTGTTTTCCTTTCTAAGTGTTTCTAAATATTTAAGGAAATTTTTTATCAGATTACTGACTGACTGCAGGGATAGTGGAACAGAGAATTCAGCCATCACACATAATTAGAAATATAAATTCTGAAAAACTAGTTTGGAAATGTCTCCCCCAAAAAAGACAATAGCAGCCCTCCACAGGTAATAACAGTAATCCCTGGGGAAGAGAAGTCTTATGGTTTAGATCTGGAATGTCCCCTAAAGGCTTATGTGTTGAAGGTTTGGACCCCAATGTAGCAAGTTTCTGAGAGGAACTTTGGGGAATTGTGAAGGCTCTAACCTCATCAGTGGATTCATCCATTGATAGATTCATAATTTTATGGCATTATTGAGAGGTGGTAGAAACTGTGGGAGGGAAGGCCTACATTGGAGTAAATGGGTCACTGGGGACATGCCCTGAAGGATATATCTTGCCCCTGGCTTTTTCCTTACTCTCTCTCAACTTCTTGGTTGCCATGAGGTGAGCAGCCTTCATCTACCACGACATTCCATCATGAGGTTCTACCTTACACAAGCCCACAGTGTGGGGCTAAGTGTCTATGGACTGAAACCTCTGAAACCATGAGCCAAAATAAATATTTTCTCCTTTAATTTGTTTTTCTTCATGTATCCTGTCTCAGCAGTGAAAAGCTAACACAAGAGAAGAATTGAATTTTCAGAATTACCATGTTATAATAGCCAAAATTTCAGTTCTCAATAAAAATAATACAAATCACTCAAATAAACAGAAAAGTATGGCCTAATTCATAGGAAGAAGAAATGGACAGAAACCATTCCTGAGGAATCCCAGATATTGTACATACTAGACAACAACTTTAACTGTCTGAAATATAATAAAAGAGTTGAATTTTTTTTTTACAAAAAGAGCTAAATAAACCAGAGACAAATAGCTATATGAAATCAAGAGAATTATGTATAAAAAAGCAAGGGCTAGCAATAAAGAGAAAGTAAGTACAAAAAGTAACCAAATAGAAATTTTAGAGCTGAAAAGTACAATAGCTGAAGTGAAAACAATCATTATAAAGGTTAAGTAGCAGATTTGATAAGGGAAAAAAGAATTAGTGAACTTCTAAAGATAGAGCAATTAAAAATACTCACTCTGAGGAGCAGACAAAAAGAATAAAGTAAGAAACCATACAATATTTGTGGGACAACATCAATCAGACTAAAATATACATTATTGAAGTTTCAGAGGAAAGAGACAAAGAGAGACTGGAAGGAGGAGGAGGGTAGGTTATTGGAAGAAATATTGGCAAAATTCCCAAATTTGATAGAAAAAATGTTGCTCTACATTTCCAAGATGCCCCATAACTCCAAGTATTGAATCCAAAGAGATTCACTGAGATGTTATAATCCACGTTGTCAAAAGACAAAGGGGAAATTTTTGAAAGCAGTAAAAAGGAAGTGGCTTGTCATGTACAAGAGATCTTCAACATGATTAACTGACTTCTCATCAGAAGCCACAGAGGTCAGAAGACAGTAGAATATTAAATACAGTTAAATCAGTAAAAGGAAAAAAGACCCATCAACCAAGAATAAAGGTAAAACTAAACTTTTTCCAGATTAAAAAAATCCAAGGAAGTTTGTCATTAGTAGATCTTCCCTACAATAAATGTTAAAGGGAGTACATGGACTGAAATAAAATTTCACTGGACAGTAAGTTGAAGTCATGCAAATATCAATGACAAAGATAACTACAAAGGTAAATATAAAAGCTAATATTTTATATTTTGGTTTATAACTACTCTTTTGTTTCCTAAATAATTAATCAGTAATGAGATAACTAATTAAAAGTATAAAATAAAAGGAAAGACATAGGGAATCAAAATGGTACACTAGAAAAAAACTTAAACATAAGGCAGTAATAGAGGAAAAAGAAAGATGTAAGACACACTTAGAAAATAACAAGAAGTAAAAATTACTATGAGAGTCAAAGATGGGTATTATATATTGACAAAAAGCTCAATAAATTAAGAATACATAGCAATTATAAACATATATACACCAAATGGCCCAGAACCCAAGATATGTGAAGGAAACATTGATGGAATTAAAAGGGAAAAGGAAGAGTTCTACAATGATAGTTGGAAATTTCAATACTTTACTTTCCATAATGGATAGAATAGACAGAAGATCAATAAAGAAATAGGGGACTTGAGCAATACTATAAATCAACTAGATTTACAGAATGTTTATGGAACACTATTCAACAACAGCAGAATGGATAGTTTTATACGCACATAGGACATTCTCCAGAATGAGAGTATATTAGGACAAAAAGCAATTGCCAATAAATTTTAAAATGTTGATGCCATACAAAGAATGTTCTCTGACCACAAGTAAATGAAGGTAGAAGTCAATAACAAAAGGAAATGGAAAATACACAAATATGTGAAAGTTAAGCAGCATACTACTAAATAACTAATGGATCAAATAAATTGGTAGGAAAATTATAAAGTACTTTTCTATATATAAAAAATACAAACATACCAAAACTTATAGGATGCTACTTACACAGTGACTAAAAGAAAGTATAGCTGTATAGCTATAAATACATATTTTATAAGAGAACCATAATCACAAATCAACAACATAACCTTACATCTTAAGGAAACAGAAAAAGAAGAGCAAACTAAATACAAAGGTAGCAGAAGGAAGAAAATAATAAAGATTAGAGCAGAAATAAAACAGAGAATAGAAAACAATAGAGATGTTCATCCAAAGCAATCATTGCTTCTTTGATATGATCAATAACATTGACAAAATTTTAGCTATACAAATTTATGGAAAAGGGGAAAAGATACAAAAACTAAAATCAGAAATGAAATGGGGACATTATTACTGACCTTACAAAAATTGAAAAAGTTTAAGAGAATATTGAGAACAATTGTATAACAACAAATTAGATAATCTAGATAAAATGGACAAATTCCTAGAAACACAAAAATTACCTAATCTGAATTAGAAGAAATTGAAAAAATCTCAACAGAACTATCATAAGAGACTCAGTCAGCCATCAAAATCTCCATTGGAAGCAAGGCTCCATTATATCAATATTGAAACAATTTTTTGGATATGATCCCAAAAGATAACAAGTGTTGGTGAGGATTTGGAGCAAAGGGAAGGAACATTTGTGCACTGTGGATGGGAATATAAGTTAGTACAGTCACTGTGTAAAACTATATAAATGTTGCTCAAAAAATTAAAAACAGAATGGCCATAAGATCCAGAAATCCCACTACTACTTATATATCCAACAGAAACAGAATCAGTACATTGAAGAGATATCTGCACTGCCACCTTCATTGCAGTATTATTCACAGTAGTCAAGGGATGCAATCCATCTAAGTTCCACCAGTCGATGAATAAATAAAGATAATGTGGTGTCTATACATAGTGATATACTACTCTGCCTTAGAAAAAAGGAAATCCTGTCATTTGCCACACATGGATAAACCTGGAGAATATTATGTTAAGTGAAAAACTCCAGGCACAGAAATAAATAACACATGTGGAATCTAAAAACATCAAATACGTAAAAGCAGAGAATGGGATGGTAGGTACCAGGGGCTGGGCTAGGAAAGGGGGAAGCAGGGAGCTCTTGGTAAAAGGTCATAAAATTTCAGTTAGACAGGAAGAAAAAGTTTAAGCGATCTAATGTACAACACAGTGACCATAGTTAATAACAATGTAGTATATACTTGAAAATCACCAAGAGAGTAGATTTTAAGTGTTCTCACCACAAACAATAATTATGTGAGGTAATTCATATGTTAATTAGCTTGATCTAGCCATTCCATAATGTATACATATTTCAAAACATCATGCACACCATATGTATATGTGTGTGTGTGTAATTCAAAACACTCCCAACAAAGTAACTTCTGGAAAGAGATAAATTCTACCAAACAGATTTTTAAAAAGAATAAATGCCAATCCTACTTAGCTCTTTCAAAAAACAGAAAAGTGGCTAATTCCTAATATATTATACTACAATTAGACAAAGATACCACAAGAAGAGACAATTTCAAGTTAATATCCTTATTAATATAGATGTAAAAATCCTCAACAAAATACTATCACACTGAATCTAATAGCACATTAAAAGGATTATATTCCATGATCAAATGAGATTTGACTGAAGAAGGAAAGAGGCAGTTCAACATAAGAAAAACAATCAACACATTAATAGAACAAAGATAAAAATTACATGATGATTTCAATAGACATACAAAAAAACATTTAACAAAATTCAATACTCTTTCATAATAATATACACTCAGCAATTGAGGCATAGAATGGAACTTTCTCATCATGATGAAAACATCAACATTGATGAAAAACCAACTAACATTGTACTAAATGGTGAAAGACTGAATGCTTTTCCCAAAGATCAGGAACAAGACATGGATCTCTCTTTCACCACTGCTACTTAACATTACACTAGATGCTTTCAGCAGAACAATTAGGCAAAAAAAGTAATTAAATGCATCCAAGTTTGGAAAGGAAGAAATAAAACTACTTCTATTTGTAGGTAGCTTGTTTCTATATATAGAAGATATCAAAGCTACACATAGACAAACACACACACACACACACACAAAATAACTAGAGCTTATAAATGGAGCAAAGTTGTGGGATTCAATATCAGCACGTAAAATCAGTTTGTCTCTATATACTAACAATAAGTAAGCCAAAAGGGAAATGAAAAAAACAATTCCATCTCTCAGCATCCAAAAGAATAAAATACTTAGGCATAAATTTCATCAAGGAAGTGAAAGACTTGTACGCTGAAAACTATAAAATATTGCGGAAAGAAATTAGAGAAGATCTAAATAAATAAAGACATCCCATATTCATGGACTGAAAGATTTAATATAGCTAGGATGGCAATACTTTCCAAAGTGATCTACCAATACAACACAACCTCTATTAAAATTCCAATGCCCTTTTTTTCAGAAATAGAAATTTGATACTCATATGGAATTCTAAGGACCCTGAATATTGAAAAAGAAAAATAAAGTTGTAAGATACACCCTTCCCTGTTTCAAAGCTTACTATAAAGCTATAGCAATGGAGACAGTGTGGTACTAGCATAAGAATCAACATATAGAATAAGGGAACAAAATTGATAACCCAGAAATAAACCCAAGCATCTATGGCCAATTGAATTTTGACAAAGGTGTCAAGACCATTCAATAGGAAATAAATAATCTCTTCAATAAATGGTTCTGGGACAACTGGACAGTCCCGGGAAAAAAATGAAGTTAGACCTTCTACTGAGTCAGTATTACATATACAAACATTAACTCAAAATGGATTAATGACTAAATATAAAAGCTAAACCTCTAAAGCTCCTAAAAATAAAACAGTGCGTTAAATCTTCATGTCCTTGGGTTTAGCAATCCATCCTTAGGTTTGAAATTAAAAGCATAAGCAACAAAGAAAAACAGAAAAATTAGACCTCATGAAAATTGAAAGTTTGCACAACAAAGGATGTGGCAAACAATGAACAGGAAATCTATAGAATGGGAGAAATATTAGTAAATTATGTATCTGATAAGAATTTAGTATCCAGAGTATATAAGGAAATTTTATAATTCAACAGCAAAAGACAAACAACCCAATTAAAAGATGGACAAAGGATATGGATAGGCATTTTTCAAAAGAAGAAATGCAAATGGCCAACGAGTACACAAAAAGTTGTTCAACATCATTGATTATTAAGGAAACGCAACTCAAAACCACACTAGAATGACTATTTTAAAAACAAACAAACCAACAGAAAATAGCAAGGCTCTGTGGCACAAGCCTATAATCCCAGCAACTCTGGAGGCTGAGGCAAGAGAATCACAAGTTTGAGGCCAGTCTGGACAACTTAGTGAGATTCTGTCTCCAAATTTAAAAAAATAAAAAGGGCTATGGATATAGCACAGTAGTAGAGCATCCCTGGGTTCAATCTCCAGTACTGGGGGGGAAAAAAGCCATAGCAAATGAGTGTTGGTGAGGATGTGGTGAAAAAAGAACTCTCATACATTCTTGATGGGAACATAAAATGGTAGAGCTGCTGTGGAAAACAGTTCAGTAGTAGTTCCTCAATAAAGTTAAATACAAAATTACCATATGACCCAGAAATTCCAATCCTAGGTATATACCTGAAAGAATCAGACATTATTACCCTATGTACATGTATAACCATAGAACTGGTGAGATTCTACATCATGTATAACCAGAAGAATGAGAAATTATACTCCATTATATATGATGTATCAACATGCATCCTACTATCACGTGTAACTATGAAAACAAATTTAAAATTTTTTAAAAAAGAATTGAAAACAAGTATTCAAACTAATACTCAATCATGAATGTTCATAACATTTACACTGGCCAAAAGTAAAAACAACCCCACTGCCTAGTAGTGAAGGAATGGATAAATAAATAGTGCTGTGTACCTACGATGGCATGTTATGTGGGCCCAAAGAGAAATGAAGAATGGATAGATAGTACAACTTGGATGAACCTCAAAAAATAGGTCAAATGAAAGAAACCAGACAAAAAGGTCATATATGGCATGGCTTTTTTTTTTTTTTTTAATGTGAAATATCCGGAATAAGTAAATCCAAAGAGAGAGAAAGCACATTAGTGGTTACTGAAGGTGGGGGCGACCAGAAAGGGGGCATGATCACTTGGTGGATACAAGGTACTATTCTGGGAAGATGAAAACCTTTTGAAATGTAAGAGAATTTGTGATTGCACTGCATTGTGAATGCACTAAATACTATAAAATTGTACACCTTAAAATTCAAAACTGAGATCTTAATTAGAATAAGATATGTTCTATGCTTGTATAAAATATGTTAAAATAGATTCTACTGTCATGTATAATTAAAAAGAACCAATAAAAAATAAAAATAAAAATGCCTTTCTGTTATGGCAGACAAAAAATCAATGATTCTATGTTATGTGAATTGCACCTGATATGAAAAAATATATATATCACATGAATCCTACAAGTTGTAACTTTGACTTCTTTTACAACTTGAAAGGTTACATTACATTTTCCAGGAAAAGGAAAGAAAGAATGGCTTGAGTCTTTAATTGTAATTTCAATGACTGTAAACTTTGCAATCATGTTAAACTTTGTTTTACATTTTGTATCACATGGGTGTTTTAACAACATTTCATAATGGTTCTTCTCAAGATTTTGAAGAGATGATCATTAGAATGTCTTAACCAGATTTATATGTAGCCATTTCAAGCATATGTATAAAGAACATTATGTTCATAAGAGCAATTTCAAATTTCTCCTTAAAACCTTTGAGAAGATTTTTTTGTTAAGTTTTTCAAATTCAACATTTAATATATTCTCTTATCATAATTGCAGTTTTCAAATGTTTATTTTTAACCCAATTCTGTATAGGAATAACTTCCAATTACTTCCAAATCCATATACTCTCTTAATACTATTGTTTTTTATGTGTACCGTGATGTGGAAAACATTAGGAAGCTAAGAGTTATCTGAGCATCAAAATTAATTAAATATTGACCTTTCCATTGTTAAATCTCGTCTTTCCAAAGGAGACCAAAATTTGTTCAAGGGCTATGATCATGCTCTCAAATGCTGTACTCCTGTTGTGTTTTCCATAGCAAAGTGTTGAGTAGTTCAATAAATCCTTGTTGAACTGCACTGCATCACCAGGAAAATGTTCCACTCCTTCAGGTTAGCACAGGTCTGACCTTGGGCTGTTTACTTTGCAATGAGCCCAACACCATATCCTGAAAGACACATGGTAAATATTTGGCTGTCTAGAGAATCTCTAGAGCTTTCTTACTGCCATGCACTTTTAACTGTGGTCTTGCTGATCCCCCAAACCTCCAGAAGACTGGCGTCTTAGGCTGAAGCCAGCATGCATTTGCCGACAGAAGCTCTGTCACTAGGTGGAATGTCCTTCTTGAACTGGTATTGTCATGTGACCATGGACAGTCCACTCAACCAATGGAAAGATGCAATTGCTTTGCCTGCAGAATTTAAAATCTAACAATGATGAAAGTCTATTAAATTTTAAGATCTTATTGAGATGGAACCTCTCTTTTTTACATCCTCCTCATGAAGGAAAGAATCTGTGTATTTTGACTTGTTAACTTGTTTCTGATTAAGAAACAAATCAGAAGTTCCAACTTTACCAAAATTGGAGGTATTAATTGTATGTGTTACACTGCAAGAAAACATGCTGGGAATTTTCTTCTTCTACTAACATTGCAGAAGGTGAAGGGGGAATCTCTGCTGAAGCAGTGGGTGGGGAATAAGCTGGGCCAAATTTAAATGTGGATATAAATTCCTATAAAGTTGTCTATGTGGTGTTTTAAAATAAAACTTTGTTAGGTACCCTATTTGCAAAAATATTTTCTTTTTTTTCCCTTAATTATACAGAATAAACAATAGCTCATAGAGAGTGAGAAAGGACAAATGAGGACTGACTGAGATCATTGCCAGGTCTCCAGGCTATTTTAACTCACAGAATGAGAGAGGAAGGAGTCAGGATACATGGCCTCAGTCTCTCTGGCTGTCCAGGATTTCCACCAAGGTGCTACCCACAAACCTCAGAAGCACACACCTAGTTAAAGCTAGCCACATACACTTATTTCAGGACAGACCCCTATGACCCAAATTGAACATACACTTACCATTTTTTTTGTCTGCCGTGTCACCGGGGCTTGCACCAAGAACACTTACTATACATTATAATGCGTGGTCCTGGGGAACAGGCTCCAGAGCTTGTCATTGTCCTCATGAAGTGTTACACCTAACACAAGGACATTTCTGGGCTTTTTTTGTCAATAAACTAGCATGTCATTGAGACTTTAAGGGGGATGCTAAGATGGAAGAGGATTAGTGAGATAAACAAGCCAATGGCACTGCCCTTAGCTGACCAGGGGAAGAAAATGAAACTTGAATCAGCTTTTTCACTGTGCCATTTACATCTTACCAAAAAGGGGGAAAAAGAAAGAAGAGGAACAAGAGAATGTGAGAAGCAATAGAAAAAAAGATTTTAATTTCTGAAATCTAAGTATTTTTCAGCAAGAGTATTTCAATCAAAGATACCCTCTCCCTTGCAGAGAGCACTAGACAAGGAAAAGCAATACGGAAACTATAGCCCATTCCTCCACTTTGCAGGTGGAGACACAGATGCCCCAAAATGCCATCTGTTGCTTTAATTCAAAATGAGTGGAGAGAGCCCCAGTTTCTTGGCCCTCAGACCCATTCTCTTTCCACCTCATCACACTACATAAGCAGTTCAAATTCCAAACCTAAAACGTATCTTACGCTGGGAACTTTTCTATTTCCACTAACCAGACATTCAGAAATAGAGGACAAATAACCTTTGGCCTAAACAACAAATGACTTCTGTTGATAAAAATCCACCCACCAAAAATATCTGTTTTATTTATAGTCTCTATTTGCCTAACTACTCTGATGTTATTATACAACTCCTACCATTGCTTATCAATATATGTGAAGATAGAAACCACCTATATTGTATTAGCCTTTAAGTATCCAAAATAATATTATAAATTTTGATAAGATTGGTAGAGATTAAGATGAGATTGGTGCAATTTAGGTAGTATGATAACCAAAACCGAAAAATACACTAATCCTGCTGGGCACAGTGGCACATGCCTGTAATCCCAGTGTCTCCGGAGGCTGAGGCAGGAGGATCACGAGTTCAAAAGCCAGCCTCAGCAAAAGTGAGGCGCTAAGCAACTCAGTGAGACCCTGTCTCTAAATAAAATACAAAATAGGGCTGGAGATGTGGCTCAGTGGTTGAGTGCTCCTGATTTCAATCCCTGGTATGTCCTCCCCCCACAAAAAAATACACTAATTCCATTCTAACATTCAACCCTTTTCTCCTCATGTTCCTGGGAAACAATACACTCAAGAAATCCCTATGGACATGTTTTTCCATATTCACACTAATACAAAAACAAATATGAAGGTCTCTTAAATCATTTATAAAATATTGGTCTAAAAATTTCACAAAATCAGTGTGTTAAAAAGGAGTGAAAAATTTCCAAAACTCTATAAAAGTCCCTAAATTCTTCAATAAGGAAGAATGAACTATTCTCTGCATTTTTTAACAAAGATCTAACTAGTATAAATTATCACTGTGGGTTAATCCATTCATTCATTTAAAAAATATTTACTGAACCCTCAGGCCTGGTACTGCCACAGGGAGCAGAACCAACAAAAATCCCACATTCATGATATTAATCATTATGTTGGCTACATGCTTAGATTGGCCTTTTCAACCCATAGAAAATATGAACTATATAAATACTACTGAGCATTGATTTTCTGGTACTTTATAATCTCAGTTAGCCATGGTGGTAGGGTGAAAATAAGACAGGCTCATTGCAAAGCAGAGTTTAAAGCAAAACAAGTCATTCAAGCAATGAGTTTAAGAAATCTGAATGTGCTTTGAACTTACTAGGCACATTTAATAAGTTAATCCTTATTTGAGTAAGAAAATTTTTTGATAAATAACTTTGTGAAACTTAAGAAAGATCAAGAAAAATAGGCAGATTCTACATAATCATAATAGGTTGGGTTATTGCTATTATTACCTATCTTACTTGTTTACTTAAAGAATACTCTATAATTTGCTGAAGTTGAGAGTAGAATAGCTGTTTGTGGTCCCTGAAATTTTGGTGTAATGCAATTATTTAAACTCATATTTGCAGTTACAGATTAATATTGGCCACGGTGTTCAAATCACACAAAATTGTATTTTATGTAGCCAAGTAGTTAAGCAACTTCCAAACACATCAGATTTATGTCCAAGTTTAGACCATTGCCAATTTTCAGACCGCCCAACACTAAACTTACTTTATTAAAATTTCCAGTCTAACTATTTTGCAATGATGTTTCTAAACTACTTCATTCAAGTAGCTAAGAAAGCAATAAGGACAGGATTCTTTGGTGGGAGGAGAGGGGATGAGTGAGTTGTATTTGTTTTGTTGATGTCAAAACATCACACACAGGTTTGTTTAAAAAATAAAAAGACAAACTCAGGAGGTAAATTCAAGTAGCTCTAATGATGGAGGCAAGTGGACAGGGCTTGCTGTTGTGCTTTCTACACTCACAAGCCAGGGCTGAGTGGCAACAACGCGGTCTATTAGCAGCAAGTCCAGATGGGGAATATTTTGAATCTGTAATGTGTGTGGTTTCCCTCTGTCAATGTTTTCCTCTTCCAATACTGTGAGAAACATGGCTTTCTGATATATTTTAAATTTTTTAATTTATAAATTTTTAAGTATGCCAGATACCTTGTTTCCTTCCCTTCTTGCACTTATAGTCTATTAGCAGAAACAGGTATGCTAATAATGCAAAGTCACAATCAAAAGAACAACTGCTCAGCGTGATCTGATTCTGAAACTCTCCAACCTCTAAGTCTCAAGTCAAAAATGAGTGTATTCTGTGCAGACCTTTTCCTAAACACTCTTCTCCACAACATAACAAAGTTTACAATAGGGATCGGTAGTAAAATGCCACTGTACACAGTGGTGTAGGAGTCTGAGGCAGGAGGATTGCAAGTTTGAGGCCAGCCTTGGCAACTTAGAACCTGTCTCAAAATTAAAAATGAATAAAATAAAAAGGACTGGGGATGTAGCTCAGTGGTAAAACGTCCATAGGTCCAGTCCCCAGAACCGGTAGTGGGTAGGGGTAGGGGAGAGACTTGCAATGAATATTGGCCTAAAAATTCAGTTTGCAAATTAACAAAAAGTGAAACAGCATCTCTTCTAGAAGAAAGGTCTAGTACACCAAAGAATCTAGCTCTTCAGAGAGTAGAAAATTGATTTTATTAAAATATGAGCTAAATTTAACTGAGTTGAATTACAATAACCTAAAGATTTGAGAATGATAAACAGGCAATGATCACAACCTCCACTAGAGTGGCTTCTGAACATACCTGGAAGTGAGCCAGAGGGCAAGCTAAAAACTGACCCGCCATCCAACATGAGAGTACTTCTCAGGCACCTGCAAAAGCTATGTAAAATATACAAAGTGTGTGGCAAAGATGGAGGGGCTTTCTTAATTCATAACTACATAACTACAGTAGTATTCAAAAGACAATGCCACCACTACAATTAGCTGCATAAATTGTTAGCAAGTTATACAAATGCTTGAAGCTTGAGGAAGAAAGAAGTTTGGAGATATATCTACGAGGCCAGCAAATCTTACCATGGTGCTCGGCATATTCCTATTAATGGGTAGCCAGTGACACTGGCTATCCTCCAGGAAAGCAATCTCCCCAATTCAATTTTGTAAAGTGCTCTCATAAATGAGGCATCTTTTTCTAGTAATGAACTCCACAGTTAACTTTTAGAATCCTACCCTTATTGTATAAACCATTTTTAAACAGTTTTTCACTATGCATAAAACATATTCCCTGACAGCCAGGTAATTCTCTAAATGATGTCACCAAATCCTCGTACAGGACCAAACCTCTTACAGAACCTCCTGGTTTCAACAAACAAAATGAGGGCCCCTTGGAATGCCAACAGCTGTGACCAAAATGAAAACCATTTCTTCTAAAGTTAGTGAGCTTCTTTTATAGGATCTTTGGGCTCTTGCAGGCAGAGGTCCCAGCTGTTGTCCAGCATTTCTCCAGTTAGTACACTGACAGTTTCACAGACTCTGTCCCTGCAATAGGTCTGGGATGATTAACTGACTCACAGTCCTGGTCATCTATATAAAAACAACACTGTGGACAGTGGTTTTTAAATGTCATGACTTGAATATACTAATGTGTGACCAATAGCCCCTTCTCCTTTATGAACTAACAGCCTAGAAAACTCGAGCATGGCAAATATTAGGACCGAAAAGGCTGAAAAGGTAAAAGGCAATTATTTACATTCCACTATGCAGAGAACACTGTATAACATGCACAGTGATGAGGTTAAAAATAGGTCCCATAAGTTGCATGATCTATTGGGTAAAACCTCCCAAACAGACCTTAGGACATGTACAAGCAGCCACACTAGCAGATGCCTCTACTTTACACTCCCAAGGATACTTCTTAACCAGGGTGCTTTGCATCCCAGGGGCATTTAGCAAGGTCTGGAGGCATTTTTGTTTGTCACACCTACAGGGATTGAGATTGACTTGGCTTCTAATGATTAGAGGTCTAAGATGCTACTGAACATTTCACAAAGCACAGGACAATTCCACGACAGCGAATTACCTGACCCAGAATATTAATGCTCCTGAGGTTGAGAAACACTGCTCTAGAGCAGTAGGGTCTAACTGAAATTTAATGCGAGCCACATATTTAATTTTAAAATGTCTAACATTTTAAATGCTACTGCATTGAAGAGAAAAAATAGGAAATTAGTTTAATAATATGTTCTACCTAACTAATATATCCAAAATATTAAAATTTTAACATAGAATCAATAGTTTAAAATAATTGAGATGTTTTACATGTTTTGTGTAAGTCTTCAAAAAACCTTGTGTAAATTTCCATACATTAATTTGCATGTATCAGTTTGAATTAAACACATTTCAAGTACTAAGTGGTCACGTGGCTAGTAGCTACTATATTTGAAAGTGTAGTTCTAGAAGATTCAAAATATGTATTTCATCTTGTTGGTATGGGAAGAGTTGGTTCTCTTGAATTTACAAGACATCAGAGGAGTGATCTACAAGCTTATATAAAGATGTTTCTAAGCAAATACCATGGCAAGGACAAAAGTGAATAAGACACTTGGAAAACTTTAAAATGTAGCACCTGAACAACAAATGGATTTTAAGAAAAGAGTTGTGTAGCTGGGCGCAGTGGTGCAGGCCTGTAATGTCAGGAGCTCTGGAGGAGGATCTCAAATCGGAGTGCAGCCTCAGCAACTCGGAAGGCCCTAAGCAACTTAGTGAGATTCTGTCTCAAAATAAAAATGAGGGGGTGCTATGGTGTAGCTCAGTGATAAAGCCCCCCTGGGTTCAATCTCTAGTAGCCTCCCCCCAAAAAATATAAAACCAGAGTTGTCTACCACAGACTAATGAGTGTTGATTTCATTAATTGAGGGTGAATGAAATCAAATAGGATATGGCCAAAGAGCAATTTTGAATGCTTTAGAACATAGAGCACTTAGGTCCATCCACCCAGTATATTTAAAATCTCCAAAATGTACTGGAACTAGTTATCTAACAGAAATGCTATAAATTTTACAGCCTCTTCCTTCCACCCCAAATTTAAAACAACTTTTGAATTGCAAATAAAAAAGTTTCATTGAGTGCCAGATCAGTCAGCACCATTTATTTAGCTGGCACTGTACATAAACCATTATATTATCCAATAAAAGGGGATTAAAAACAGCTTCTTTGAATTGCTTGCAATCTTCTTGGGAATGAATAAATGATAACATATGAAAATGATTTTAGGACATTTACAAAGCAACATTTTATTGAGTGCTTCTATAAACACTACTTTATACTCTGGGGCATTTTTAAATAATATAGTTCCTTTGTTGATGTAGGCATAGCTAAATATCATAGAAATCTATTAAAATTTACTGCCTCCAAATCAGCCAACTAAGCCAGTTACAAACAATTGAGTGCAGCTTTATTTGGAGCTGCACTCCAAAAGGCTGCACACAAGAGTAGTTAGTTACATAGTTTACCCTTTCAAAACTAATTCCTCAAGTGTTATCTTTTCAGAAAAGAGAAACCTCATGGCTAGAGTTCACAAAAACATCTATGCTGCCACAAAAATGTCACCAAATAGAAAATCAGCATTCTTTCTCTCAGCAATGGCACCTTTGTGAGGGCTGGAAGACCCAAGCCACAGGCTGATGTTTGTGTCTTCTTTTGCATTCAGTTTAATGCCAACTATATCCTAAAAAAAGAAGACACTGTCATTTGTATATATTTATCTGGTATTTTTGTTAGCAAAACAAGAATCTGAGAGTAGTTCTTAGAACTTTTAACCAAGTACATAAATGTGGACAAAACAGAAATACACAGTGATTCATTATCTAGAAAAGTTATCTCAAGCATCTGGCAAGGCAAAGATAGCTAGAAATATTAGATCTGTGCCAGAGGAACCCGAAATGCATTGTACTTAATCACATTTTAATGCAATGCTTCATATGCTCTTTTCTAAGAGAATGAAATTATTAGTTTCAAATAACAAATTAGAATTCTGAAAACAGTCAGATTTGACTCCTCTTTTAAGGACTTAAAAATCTTATTTACAACTCAACAATGAAAAAACAACTCAATTAAAAGATGGGCAAAGACCTTGAATAGACAGTTCTCTAAACAAGATAAACAAGTGGCCATTGATCACATGGAAAGATGTTCAAAATCACTAATTGTTAGTAGAGATTAGAAACTTCTGGAGATGGATGGTAGTGATGGCTGCACAATTGGGTGAATGTACTTAATGCTACTGCAATGAACACTTAAAAATGGTTAAAATGATAAATTTCATGTTAAGTAAATGCTACTACCACCACAGCAAAGACCAAGAAAACCTCTGCAGAGGAGTTTCAAGTGAGCCCATGCACAAGTCATTTATGGGATTCTCTTTGGGTTCTTGCTATAATCTGGTCCTTCATCATTTCCTTGTGCTCCAGAAAGAGAAACAGAGAGTGGATACAAATCCTGGTGGATTTGTCTTCTTTCCTGTGTGCCAAATCCCTCTATCGGCTATCAGATCACTTGATGTCACAAGGGTATCACAAACCCAGAGTGTGCTCTGAACTTCATGTCATCTCTCCACGGCTGCTTTTCTTCCTTTAGTCCCTCTTCAGATTTTGGGATCACAATCCTTTTAGTGACTTTATCTAAAAGTCTATGAGCTATCCTTGGTTTCTCCTCTTCAGAGAAGAAATCCTGCATTTAATTCATCAAGAAAAGCTGATTCTACATCCTCACACCTCTCAGATTGCCTTTCTCCATTCTTCCCAATATTTATTTAGTCCTTACAAGTCTCTCTGGTGTCACTTTATCTTCTTCTGGTAATCATATTATCACCATGTCATCAGAGTGACCTTTCTATAATGCAAATATGTGTATGTTCCTTCCATCTTTGAAAAACTAAAATAAGAATGCCTGCTTCTGCCATTATGGCAACTCCGATTTCAAGAAATAGAGCCATAGATGGAAAGAATATAAAATAGGAACGGAGCTGTATGCAATACCTGTTGACCAAGTTTACAGTGTAACTCTGGCATGTATCACTGGTGAAGCATTCATAAATAAAAGCTCCCCAGGCATAAATTGATCTCAGAAAAGAGTCCTTCAATTTTTATACTCCTCCTACACTGACTCCCATTCTTAATTTTTAAAATTTTCGAATTATGTCTTTTGTATGTTAAAAATTAGTAACCCAGAACCTACAAGAAAGATGGCTATGGCATTCATGATATGGCTAATCAGTGCACATCTTAGAAAAAGAAAGTCATGCTCCCAGGTTTGAGCAGCCCAGTACTTCCTGTGTTGCTGAAGTCTAAGCCTGGAGGCATCCTGGGAAGGTGGGCCACAGGTGTTTGAAGTGCAAGTGCGTGTGACAGAAGGTCAAGCTTTTACCTTACAATCTCCTAAAAGTCTAATGTGTGATGAACGTCCAATCAAAAAGGAGGTTTAAATGATTGTTATCCACAGACAATGATTTTTTTATTTTTTATTTTTTATTTCAGTTCGACTCAGTTGAGTCGGCTGAAAAACCCTTAGAAATGAGTCAAGAAAGGTTCCTTAACATAAAGTCAACATGAAAAAGATCCATAGCTTTCTTGGAAATCCACTCTCCCCACCATAAAAATTTAAAGCATATGAAAATAGCCCTATTCCCAGGAGAAAAAAAAATCCTAAAAATCACCTTTTAAAAATATGTCGGAATGACTACAGTGACATAGACACCTCAATTTTTTTCATAGCTTTATTGAGATAAAATTGAAGTACAATAAAATGCACATATTTGAAGTATGCAGTTTGATCAGTTTTGATATGTAACCAATACAATCAGTATAAAAAGGATTTCCATTAATTTTTTTAATTTGAAATTATGCAGACTGTATTTCCTGCATGATTTATTACATTAGAAATCAATTACCTTAAGACATATAGAACCCCACCCCAACACAAACTATTTCAAAATTAAATGGTGCACTTACAGAAATCTCTGAAGTCAAGGAAGAAAGCACAAGAAAAGTAAATAAAAGTGCTTTGAACTAAGTGGTAATAAAATCTCAAAATATCAGGATCTCTGGGATTAAACAGTACTCAGATACACATCAATGTTTATAACAGCTCAATTCACAATAGCCAAACTATGGAACCAACCTAGGTGCCCTTCAACAGATGAGTGGATAAAGAAAATGTATTATATATATGCAATGGAATATTAGTCAGCCTAAAAGAAGAATGAAATTATGGGATTTGCTAGTAAGTGGATGGAACTGGAGAATATCATGCTAGGTGAAGTACCCCAATCCCAAAAAAACAAAGGCCAAATGTTTTCTCCGGTATACAGATGCTAACTCACAATGGGGGGTTAGGAAAAAATAGAGATACTTTGGATTAGGTAAAGGGGAATGTAGGGAGGGGAGAGGGTAGGAGGGTAGGAAGGATAGTAAAATGAATCGGACATTATTACCCTATGTACATATATGATTATACAACCAGTGTGATTCTATATCATGTACAACCAGAAGAATGAGAATTTATACTCCATTTATGTATGATGTATCAAAATGCATTCTACTGTCATGTATAACTAATTAGAATAAATTTTTTAAATATTTTTTAAAATATGGGAATGAAAATTAAATCATGGTTCTGAATAGGAATATTACATTGTCAAAGTTAAAGGTTTAGTGCAATTATAATCAAATTCTAACAGGATTTTCTTGGTAATTTAATGAATTATTTCTAAAATTTATCTAAAAGAATAAACTGGATATATTTTAAACAAATTCAAAAACTTATTACTTTCCTTAGCTTATTTATTTAGTTTTACCCCAAATTAGAATTTATTTTAGCATCTGATTTGGTTCAAAAAAAGATGTATTAAAATAGCTAGATAGATAATTAAATAATTTACAACATGTCACTATTTGCCAGTAAAAATTAAGTAAAAGTTTATTTATTACTCCTTTTCAAATATAGTTGAGTCTTTTCATTGAAAACTTTAAAGAACATATTAAAAGCCTGATAGCCCATCTTATTTAGTAGATAACATTTTCTTTTTCACTTGTGAGCTCCTAATTGGCACAAACTATGGTAAACCAGTCTATATATACACTTTCATTTCCTTTATTTTTTGTTGTAAGTTAATCAAATTTTTTTAAAAATCTCGAGTGAATAAGCTATGTTGAAGAGCATACTTTTCAGCAAGCCCCAAGCAGGCTCATAAGTTGCAGTATGTATCTCTGGCCTTGTCATATTTCTTGGCAACTCTGGGATTTGGTGCCTTTCTCCCTTTGGGTTGCGTGGGGTCTGGGACAGCATCATTCATCATTCCCACCACCCGGCATGAAGCCTGGCTTAGGCAGCAATCCATAAATGTTTCTTGAATAAATAATTTCTAAACTGGTTAAACAACCGCACCCACAGAGTAAAGATGCCGGAAGGGTGGACACCAGGGCCACTTTGTAAGACACTACGCCCTGCCTTCATTATCGTTTTTTGCCAAAGATTCTGTGAGTTTATGCATGGTAATTTGCTATTTTGTGAATGGCAAGAGTCTGAGAGGGATAAGTAATAAGCTGGGGGAAATGAGCATGCTCCTAAATCTTGATAGACAGAAACAATAGTACTAATTTAGGAAGGTGAATTTCAGTAAGAGTAAGTGTAAAGAGTATGTGTGCACACATGCACACACACACCAGTATGAATCAAGGTTAGAACACGGGAGAGGGGCAGACTTCTGAGAACAAACTTGAGGCCTTAGCAGCCATACTGGATGCAACCTCCAAATCCTAGGCCAAGGTCATTTTATGTGATTTGAATGGTCCTAGACTCACCTTGGAAAGTGCCAGGAGGTATAGTGTTTCCAAATGCAATAACAATCTTCTGGTTTTTATGGGTTACATTTTGTTTGGATTAAAATTGCCTAACAAATATTTGATTGCCATTTTAGATTTCCATGAAATCAGTTACTGTGTCATTTTTTAAAGGAGAAATATGATTTTATGCCACTAAACAATTGACTCTGTGACTCATAAGAAAATTAAACCTTGTCCTGAGCTTCATGTAAGCATGTAAGGACTCGACTAGATTCAAAACCAGACAAGAACTTGGCCTTCAGGCCTTTCCCATAACTATGAGAATAGCATAGTTGTGGGCTAAATGTAGATAAGTAGTCAAAACACTTATTCTGTTTGCACACTTCAATGTTTTCTGGAAGGTCTCAAATGTCAGGACATACCATATAAGAGTTGCTCCATCAAAGAAAATTTAATTGAGGACCCTTTCTGAACATCAAGCTGTGGCAGCACAGGCATAGCTATTAAAAACAGTATGAATGACTTCTCAAATGAAGGAATTAGGCCCACTGTTCATGCCCTTACCTTAAATGAATCTACTTCCCCTGCCTCTCTCTTTCTTCTCTCTCTCACTCATCCTCTCTCTTCCATTGTGTGTATATTTTGACATCACCAATGGAGATACAGAAAACAAATGAAGTTTCAGATTCATTTTTGTTTTGGACATGTGAAATTTGACCTTTTAAAAGAGAAGTTCAAGCAATAAGTCATCGATAGGTTTTTCACTATATGCCAAGGCCATTATTCACAAGCAATGATAAGCCAAAAAATGTGGGCCTCTTTAAACATGCAGATACTGGTCTGGGAGCCTCATACAACAACACTACTTCCTCTAAAAATTTTCACATACAAACAATTTCCCCTGCGTGCCACAGGGAATGCTACAGAGAGAGGCAACCTACAATTACACTTCCAATAAATGCCAATTCACAAAAGAGTTTCAAAACCATTGCCACGTATTTCAGCAATATCTTTTGGTTTACCAGACACGTAATTGACTAGTTCAGTCTTGATTTTAAAAAAAATCAAAATAAATGTTAAATGCTAGTATGTTTGTATAACAGAATGCAACAACATCATGTGCTACAGATAATCAACACTATGATAGAAAGTGGGGCACTAGAGATCAAAATTTTCCACCCTTCTTCCTCCTATAATACGTCAGTATATTTCAGACTATATAATTACAACACAAGTATCAGCTGGAATCTACTCTCTTCTTGATTCAAATGTTCATCCCATGGGTTGTGAAAGACCAAAAAACCCTACCAATATTTTTAGATATTTGGGAATAGGTATGGAGAGCTAATGGAAGGAGGTGGTATATTTGTAGGGCTTCTCTGGCTCTGAATGCCTGCATCTGCTTAATTTATTCATTTCCTGGTCCTGGCTGTTTGTGCTAACCCTATTTCATCCCACATGAAATGAAACCTTCCTAAAATTTTCAACCCAAAAACAAAAGAAAGCCCTCAAAGAATTAATGCTTACAACAGAGTTTACTACAAGTTGAGGAGATGGAATTGTTTACAATTGCAGAAACAAAACACCTTTATTAAATATTCAACATTTTTGCCCATAAACATCCTTCAGCAACCCAATATCCAAAGTTTTCACTCACTGCTTTACCTCTTTGGTTTCCCAGAATCACCTCACCCAACTGGCTGTTCTTCTCTCCCCTTCCATGAATACTTCTCTTCCTCTACTTTCCTTTTCTGTAACTCCCAACTCCAGTTCAGCTGTCAGTGTGTCCAATCTTCAAAATTAGTACTGTGACCACCTTAGGATATTCAGATCCAATATGGTGCTTAACAGAACAAAATGTATGTCTTCTTAAGAGGATTCGCCTTCCTTCAAGGCCAGATGTATTTGATTTGGGCCATTTCCTCCATTTAAATTATAACCAGATTTGTTTGTTACAACAATTTGGTAAAAGATTTGAAACTCTGGAGAAACAAGATGTTTATGTCTTTGCATTATCATAACTTTTTTGGAATATAACATTCAAATAACCTAAATATCCATAGTTTTTTTTAAATTAATTTCTCATGAGCATACACATTGGTGAGATTCACCATGGTATATTCATATATGTGCATAGGGAAGGGTGCAGGGGATAGGGGAGGAAAAGGGAAGGAGAGGTACTGGGGACTGAATTAGAATAAGACATGTAAAACTAAAAAGAACCAATAAAATAAAAATAATTTAAAAATAGAAACAACCTAAATACTCAAGTTCACTTCATGAGTCAAGTCTCTCTTCTTGTGGCCATGTCTGTTCAGTCCTGAAAGGGATTACGTTTGCTTGAAAGTTTGACCTGACTACTCCACACAGTGAGCCAAGCTGGCTCAGGGTCTTGAAGCATATCCTCCAGTGAGCTCTTCCACTGCTGTGGAGCATGAAAGCAACATGGGAGCCATCTGAACAGGAGTGATTGTGACAGTTGAGAAATAACATGTCATATCCATTTCCAACTGACTTGTTAGCACATAAATGTTTTCCTAATTACCTTTGCATTCAAATTGTTGCTGGATTTCTACAGATGTGTGTAGCACTAATTTGTTTACAAATTTTGTACTTGCATCCTGATTTTATATTTTGTAGTGATGTAATAGATGATAGGAGGGGACAGAATTTCTGATTTGCAAACATTGCTTATCTCATGTCTTGCGGAGTCATAATATCTGATTCTCAAATGTGAAGTGAGTCTGAATGGTAACACACAACAGGTTTTACAATGGAGTTATTACTGTAGTAATATCAGTTTGGGTTAAGTTTCATTTTGAAAAAAAAAAAGAAAGAAAAAGGAAGAAGTATTTTGCTGAAGAGTCTGGCCAAAGGTGCCTCTTACTCACCTTGTTGTTCAATTCATGGTTTAGAGATACCCTGGAGGCAAAGATGATTGCTAAGATTCATCCAATCCAGCCTTATGATTCACTAATTCTATGAGTCCACAGTTTGTAATTATAGCATAATGGAAGATATTATTTTATGAAAGGAGAAGCTATGACTTGTCCAAAAAAGGAATACACATTATGGTAAATATAAGATGAATTAAAATACAAGTTAACGAATACTTTCCTTTTGTATGAACAAGATTTTAGTGAGTCATTTCAGATGGGAAAAAGAGAGACTAAAAGTTTATTATTTAAACATTTGGTTCATTCCTAATGAAAAAAATTTCCTAAATTATGTGTTTTCTGTTCTTAGGAAATTGAGCTTTTGAATATAAGGGTTTAAATATTTTAATATTAATTAAAATGTTCTTTTTACTTATTTAGCTATTAGAGAAATGTGTCTAAATTCTAAATTTCCTTTTATAAATATCTAAATGTTCTAAATTTGCTTTTATAGTTGATATATTTCCATTTAATTAAATAAAAAATATATTACTAATATAGTATAAGTACAACCATTTTTTTTAAAAAGCAAGCAATTTGCCAATATGATGAGTAGCTAAATTTGAAACTCAAATACTTTATAAACCAACTGACTTACAGTAATTGTGCTGTATTTTTCCATCACAGACAAAAGCATTTTGGACTATCTTATAAATTCAGAGTCCAGGGAATTCCAATGAGATAATGTCATTGACCTTGAGTACAAATAATAAGTGGTGAATATTGGAATAGGATAATGTGAAAATTGCAAAGAGCTCATTCTCAGACTCTGTCAGAAAACCTGCTAAATCAACAATAGGATGAACTATGAAAAAAGAACTCTAAGGCATGTTACCTAAAATAGAAAGGCTTCCAAATAACTCTGAGAGATTAAGTGTGAGCCCTCATGCTTAACTGCTGTTAAATCAGTTCAGCATGAGAGCATCTACTGTGGATCCATCTCCCCTGCACCATTTAAGTGACCAAAGATAAATGTCAACTATCGGCTCACTGGTTCTCATCCCCTTTATCCTTTTTCCTATTGTATCATTTAACTCAACTAAATTTTCCACCATTCTAAAAACATGCAGCTTCATCAAAAATGCCTGTTTCTGCAGGCTACACACTCCACTGTGAACAAGGACAGACTCCAACTTTTTAAAGGGGTGATACCACAGGAGAAAAGGATCATTTGAGTCACGCTATGTATGTTTATACCCACAGGCTGCCAAAAAACTCCTTGATATTTGTCAGAAATTCAGTTGTAATTAGGGAGAGCAAAAGAAAATCAACTTTGGTTTGGTAACTGACCTGAGGCATCTAATTTATGTACATGTTCATTTTGTTAAAACATGCAAGCAAAGAGCTATTGGATGCCATATGCCATTTGTTATGAAAAGCACATTCCTTTAGTCTTTGTAACAAAAGCCATATGGCTTTCTGAAAGTTAATTATATCATAAATATGCTGTAATAGTGGGGAGTATGGTCTAGCAGTCACTGGAAGAGACTAGAGACCTGGCTTTGAGTCAATTTCTCAATATATTGATTTGGAACCTTGGGGAAATTGCTTGTCCATTGGACCTCAGTTCCCCAATATTGAAAGTGAAGATAATAACATAGCACCTAAATGAGAGATGAGAATTGAAACATTTTCTGACTTAGAGATAAAATAATATTACAAATTATGATTCAAGTCAATATATGAATATTAAAACAGTAAAAGGTTTTTCTTAAATATGAACTGAATAGTTAATCAGAATCGTCTCTTTCTCTTCCAATGTTTCTTTCCCACCACTTCCACAAATCAGATTGCTCAACTCCATCGTTAAAGTTCACTTACAAAACAACACTTGAACGTCATGTAAAAGATCCTTGAGTCTGCCGCAGCCTGCTGTTCTAGCCTCACCTGCCACCTGTCTTTCCTTGCCCTGATGCATGGAAATACAAACGAGTAGTACCCATTGTCTCTTTGTATTGGCAAAGTCTGCTCCCTTGGCCAAAGGCATCCTCCCTCCTGACCTCCACTTAACCACTATGCCTGTGTGTCAAGACCCGGACCTTCATCTTCCCTGAGAGAAGGTCTTTGACTTCCTCAGGCTGTTGGTAGTTCCCTTCTCTGAGCTGCAATAGAACTCATTGTACACCTTTTTGAGCACTTATTACATTGTGCAGTAACTTTTTAAACACCTCACTCTCTCCCACACCAGAATATAGGCTCCCAGAAGGGGAGAGTCTAAGGCCTGTAAGGTAGTAGGCGCTCAATATATACTATTTATGGTCCACTTTTAAAAGTCAGAGATCACTATTTCACCCAGGGATCCAGTTTTTAACTAGTTTGTGTATCCACGTCAATGCCTCAACCTCCATCTGTAATAAATTTAATAGTCAGAAAATGGTCCCTAGGGGCTTGTAATGTTCTTTACTACTGAAGACAGACTTTTCCACTGTGTATCCTTTTGATAGAAGAAAATGAAATGATTTTGAAAAGTTTTCCATCAAGAACTAAAGCCAAGAATTTTCTGGTTAAACATGAGCTAACCAAAAAAAAAAAAAAAAAAAAGTAATGCAAGTCTTCCAATTAATCATAGTATTGTGGAAACTTCTTCCACCATGGAGGATCTGAAACAAGAAGCCAACATGTCCAACAGACAATGACATCTACACTTCAACATCAGCAACTGGGGATGCCTGTCATAATAGTGGCTATAAATTGCCTAACATTACATCTCATCTCAGTGATAAAACATTATTCTAGGGACTTAATTTTGCTGTTCTTTAATTTGGTTTGATTATGTTTCTAGTTGAAACTTTAAAGAACAATAAAACATCTTTTGATTCTATGGAATTTGTAAAGAATAAATGTCCAGAGAACTCTCTTTCAGGAACTAAATCATATCCACATGTGCTAAGAGGAACAACAACAACAACAAAAAAGAACATTTACGCTTTTTTTAAAATACATATATTTTGAGGGGCTGGGGCTATAGCTCAGTGGCAAAGCTTGCCTAGAACTTGTGAACTTGAACTGGGTTCAATCCCTAGCACTGCATAAAATAAATAAATAAAATAAAGGTATTCTGTCCATCTACAACTATAAAAAATTAAAATATATATGTATATGTATACATATATATACACTTCAGTTGTCAGTGGACATTTACTTTATTTACTTATTTATATGTGGTATTGAGAACCCAACCCAGTGCCTCACACATACCAGGCAAGTGCTATACCACTGAGCCACAACCCAGCCCCACTTAGGCTTTTGATATGTACATACAACTTAGAGAAAAATCAAAGTGGAATGGCTGAAGGTCAAAAGGGATAGAGGACAAAGGTCTGACTCCAAATCTGTTGTAGGTGTTTTAGAGGAAACAAGCTTTAGGATCTGATCTGAGGGTAGGGCAACAGGGAATAATAATAATTATAAAAGCAAGAGGGAATTATTGATAAAGTAGAACTCAAAACTTTAATGTCTTCAAAACAGTTTCCTGATGGTGAAGACTACTTTTCTTTTCCTTTCTTTTTATTTTGTGTTTTGTGTAGAGGCAGGGTCTTACCGAGTTGCTTAGAGCCTCACCATTGCTGAGGCTGGCATTGAACTCACATTTCTACTGTCTCAGACTCCCAAAGTGCTAGGATTACAGGCGTGTGCCACCATGCCTGGAAATACTACTTTTCTATGTACAATTCTAGTGCTAAATAGGAAAAAAAAAAAAAGAATAATCAATTTGCCTATAGAGTAAGTTCTTATCAAGGTGACACATTCATTTCAAATTGTCATGTTTTATACTGTTCCCATGATGTTCAAGACACCCACCTGCCTGGGGGACAGCAGCATGCCCTAATTCCTTCAGAACATTGTGGTAGCAGGAAGTTCCTGACGGGAGCCATTTTCAGTGTTTGTATTTCGGAGATTCTACATCTACCCTGGAAGATGTTAAGTGAAACAAGCCATGCCCAGAAAGACAAACACCACACCATCTCTCTTATACACAGAATGGAAAAAGCCCAACTCACAGACGTGGAAAGTAGAATGGTGGTTTCCAGGGGCTGGAGGTGGGCTTGGGAAGGATGAGGGAGATTTAGTCTACAGGGAAAAGTACTCAGATAGGAAGAGTAATTTAAGAGATCAGTTGTGCAACATGGTCACTGTAGTTCAGAACAATGTTGGGAATTCTTGAGAGAGCAGATTTTAAGCGTTCTACCACAAAAAGAATGTATGTAAAGTGATGTCTATGTTAACTGGCTCAATTTAGCCATTCCACAATATGCATACCCAAACATCTTATTGTACACCATAAATACATGCTTATTTTTATTTGCCAATTAAATATATAAACAAAAGATCCTACCTCTGTGGTGATAGCAGCGGCTGATACATCATCTTTAACATACGACAAAGTGCCATTCTAAGTATTTTATAAATCTTAGCTCATGTAGTCATTACAATAGCCATCTGAGGAAGGTGGTAATGGTAGCAGTGATATTGTCCCCATTCTACAGATGAGGAAATTGAGGCACAAGAGGGTTACACACAGTCAGTAAGTGCAGCCAGAATCAAACCCAGTCTGTGCTCTTGTACTTTGTATTGTGCTGCTTCTCATTCAGTTTGAAACATGTCAAAAATTGTGGTTGGGCAGGGAGGAGTTTGTTCAATAATTCATAAAGCATGTTAAAAACTTGTCTCTGCCCCCTCACATGTTTTTCTAATGACATTATCCTCTTCATATCCAAATAAAATTCTACTCAGTAACTCCTGGTAGGAGCCCTGTTCAGAACAAAGCAAAGTAAAACTTTCCATCCTTTTCCTTTTTTTCCACATTATTATATTGGTGTGTTATAGTTGTACATAAAAATGGGATTTGTTGTTATATACCATATATGCACATAATATAACAATATGTGTCCAGTATCACTCAGTTCTTTTCCATCAGAAATTTGATCTGCTGGGTTAAAAAACGAAGTGATTTCATAATTATTTTTCAAAAACAAGAGGCTCAGTTCATCAAGCTTTAACAAAATGCCTGTTCCCATAATCATTGCAGAGTAAGCTGTACATTGGTTTGCTAGAAGTTTTACCTGAAGGAAATGATTCTCCTAAAAGTCAATACAGTACAACTTGAAATAAGGCCATTAGTTGAAAACTTAAACTTCAAAGTAAGGCAAGAAACTTGCACCTGAACTGATCACTTTCTACCTCCATGTCACCTTAGCCAGGTTGTCATCGCAAATCATGCTGCTCCCAAGGCTTCAGTTGTGCCAGAAGGTCTTCAGAAGAAAGGAACAAAGGAGATGTGTTCAGGCAAGTTGATGTGGAGAAATCCTTTAGGTTTTTTTCAGGTGGAAAGATTCTTTTTGAGATGAAGATTAAGCAATCACCAGAAATAAGCCTTTTCTTTTGATTTGAGAAAAAGCGCAGACACTATTCATTTGAATTTAAGAATGTCAGTAGCCCATACGGAAATAAAGAATTCCTACAAATTCTACTGAACATCAATAAATTTGACACTGCTTACAAGGCAACAGGAATCTTTGGGGTAACTGCCAACAATGTGTTTGGGAGAACAAGAATTTTACTACTAGAGGGAACATAGAAAACTGTATGCTGTTAAGACATATCAATAGTGGAAACAAAAGTAAGAGCAGGAATTTTTAAAAGCACTTTCCTTCACAACAGATCTCTTGGGTCCCTGAAATACATGGGGTGCTGAAATTATTTCTCATTTTGTAAATGTAAACACTTAGTTCTAAAACAGCAAGTTAATGTTTTAGGAGAAAGAATATATCAGAACACATGTGCACACAGTCATTTCTTAATGTAGAACTCCAACTTCAATCTCCTAAACTTGACATGAAATGTTAGCTTTGAACAGGTGCGTTGCTCAGGAAGGAGGACTGCCCTGGAGCATGGTGATTGGCTGTCAAGAAACCATATGCAAATTGGAGGATAAATGTAGGGGCTGGCATGCAGCTGTCTACCCCATTTTCATATTAAAAATCAGTGCATTCAGACAGGTCAACTGGTTTCCACTGCACTGTGAGTGACACTAAGACCACCCTCCATGCCCTTTGCTCCACTCTTTAACCCTATAGATAAATGCTCTGAGCAAGATATCCCAAGCAGTGAGCATACTCCTTTACAACAAAGACCAAGTTGTTTTGTTCAGGATGGCTTAGGTTTTGTTGTTGTCATCTGTTTGCTTGCTTGTTTGTTTTTGTTACGATGTTTGTTTGGTTGTTCTGTTTTATTTTGTCTTTTAGAGCTAAGGTATTGAGGTGGGAGCATTATGAAGTGCAGAGTGAATGGTTTTCTCAGGTGAAAGGGGGATAGGAATGATATAGGAGATCAAGGGATCTTGCCACAGCTGCTTTTCCTATTTGGGTGACTTGCATGTGAACTAGAGTCATAGAGCATAGAAGGCTAGTAACTAGGTTTCAGTGAGAAGAGTAAAATTATTTGAATGAAATAGCCACTGCATCGTGTGCCTGAGGGTGCATCAAGGGAGACTATCTTTTAACAGAAAATCTAGGAAGTGATACAATACACACACAAGTTTCCATCTGTACCCGTAAAACTGCCTGGGAACTGCCCATCAAACAGTCACAAAAATTTTCAAATCAACAAAACATAAAAACAACCTACGGCTCCAACTGGGTAATAAGTCACAGATGATGTTTGTCAAATGCCAGGCACTGTATAATGTGCTTTATGTACATTTTATCCTCTTTCCCGGGTGAACAGACTGAGGCTCCAAAGGGTTTGTATGTGTGCCCATAAAGCAACAAATTCTACTCTCTCTCCCCTCCTTACCATCACTTATCTTCCAATGATGGAGTACTATACTATTACTAACAATGAAGATAATAGAGTGAAGTGAAAAATTAGTTACAACATAATGTTGAATGAAGAATAATACGAACTATATACACCACAACCATGTAAGGTTTTAGATATACATGGAAAGATGTAAGGAAACCTGGGGAAGTCAAATAAGTTGTGTTAGGTTAGTAGGATTAGGGCAAAGTTTTTAAAAGTTCCTTTCATATTGTTGCAAAATTAGATGAATACTTCTCTAATCTTTCAATGATTAGGAAGAGGTATTTAGATCTAGGTGAAACCCACCAGGAAAGGCTCTTGGATGAGAGGGGCTTTTATTACTGTGTCAGAAGATAAAATGGTCTCATGTGGGCAACAAAGAAGAAGTCATCAGAACAACAACTGGATTGTTAGTTCAAAAAGTTCAAAGGTATGTTACGCAGGGATTCATGTCAAACCAGGCTCCTCTAACGTGGGGACAGCTGTCAAGAAGCTGAGATGTTTGAATTTTATAAGTTAGAAAATGAGGAGGGACATAATAAATGTGTTTAAGGAACTGTACCCTAACTACTGGGTGAAGGACAGTTGAGAGGAGGGACCAGGACAAGGAAGGCACCCAAGCTGAGGAGGACACTTGCATGTGGTGTGAGCACCTAGCCTGAGTCAGAGCACAGACATCTACACCACTCACAGAGGAGTCTCAGATAAATGCACTCCCTGCACGACTCACCCTTTTTAAAGGGGGCATAAGGTACCTACTATCTCAACAACCCCAGGAGGCTTTTACCATACTACACCTTGGTGATCATCTGCAGAAAGCTCTTCAGGTATGTAAATAAGACATTAACAGAGAATACACAGTGCATTGAAGCATGCGTTTCCCCTGCTCTTGAGGAACCCAGAAAGGTTTTGAATGCCTCGTGTGAGTGGGCATCCATGCCACACCCATTAAGCAGAGAAAGAATAAACTTATAGTGAAATAATCTGACTTGCTTTTCATTAGTCATCAACAGATGAGCCAAACGTCGAGCAGAGCTGTGAACGTGCCTAGCTGGGATGGTGCGGGAACTACTAGAGGCAGACATCCATATATAACTTTTTGAAAGGCAGCTGCTATTTTAGGACCACACAACATAAGGGCTTTGTGCATTCCCTTTTGTGTGACTTCAGACCATGGAATGAGCACATACTTCAGGAAGACATGGTCTTGTTCTAATTATGGAAATGACTGAACTGATCAAATTACCCGCAGCATATCTTACATTACACCAAAGAAACAATTTCCACAAAGGGCTTTGATTTGATGATTGAAAATTGCCAGCCACTTCTGCAGGCCTTTGAAGAAATGGAAAGCTTAACGGATGATAAAAACATAAACAAGGGCAGTGGAAGGTTGCTTAACCTTTAATACCACTGTTGTCATGGTGGTTGTTTTGTCCTTGATTACCACTGCCTGGTTTCAAGAAAAATAACTATTAAGAAAAGGAGTTGTAGGGCTGGGATTGTAGCTCAGTGGTAGAGTGCTTGTCTCTAGTGTGTGAGTCACTGGGTTCGATCCTCAGCACCACATAAAAATAATAATAAAATAAAGATATTGTGTCCATCTACAACAACAACAACAAAAAAAGACAGTCCATCTGGAAACTTATAATAAAAAAAAAAGAAAAGGAGTTGTATTAATTTCTCTATAAACTTTGAACAGAAAGACTGACTTTTGTTTCTTTTTATAGATACAGTTGTTGGATATTTAATTTAGATCATATTTGCTAGATTTTAAAATAAGCATGTTCCCTAATTGAAAAGGATTTGAGGAGTGGGAGAAAGGGCAAATTTGTCCCAGTGTTGATAATCTGGGTGGTTCATTCCATGTCCCAGTCCCTGGAAGTATCAGCAAGGTCAGACTCTTTGCCTTTCTCCTGGGATTAGAGAATAGGGTGACTTGGCCATGAAGGTGAGGGAATCCATCCAAGAAGCAACAAGACAGGAGGACCCCAAACACTTGGAGACAGGAACCCTTGATACTTTTGCAAGGGAAGAGAATGAGACTTCTGGGGTTCCTGAGGGATTAGAAAATTAGTAGCCCAGTGAACATAACACACATTCTTATAATTTCATGGCCCCAGCAGAGTAATTACAAAATGTACAATAATAAGATTTTCTGCTCCACGGTCAATTTTACTTTTCAGATAGGTAAAACCATCAACTGACTCATTTTGCTGTATAATGCCCATCCGTTCTTGACATTCTCCCACTTCCCACCCTGCCCAACAACCCTCCACACACACGCCAATGGGTGAGATAGCAAAAGGAATCTGGGATCCACCTCACACTAATTTACCTTCAAAGACATTGAAGTCTCAGTGGTAATCCCAAAAGGTTAACTGCTGGAAGTCAGATGCAGAAGGGCTCTGGGAGGCCACAGCTCTGGGTCTGGGTTTTCTGCTTTTCTCTGGCTGGTCTCAATTATAACAAAGGCCGATGAACAAATTTATGAATTAAATTTCTATTTGCCTGCAATTTACTAAGCAACCTATACTGACTTGCATTAAAGTGGCATAGTGGTTAACCTGAATTAGTTTGTACTTTCCTGCCTTCCCAAGTCAGGCATCCTTGGGCTCTCTGCTGACAAGCATGTCGTTTGTTCCCTGCCCTACTCTCAAAAGGTGTTCACAAGACAAGACCCAAGACATTTATTTCCCTTTGGGAACAAATGATTAATAAGACTTTAAGTGGACATTTCTTTGGAATAAAGAGCTGCATTTTGAAAGAGGAGGGATAAATTTCTAATTGCAGAATTTCAGGCTTCAAAAAGTATGTATAAGAAAGCTAAGTTCAAGGAAAGGCCCACTAGGAGCGTCTGAACTCATGCCTGCCTCACCCAAGGCTTCGTACCCATTCTAGAGTTCACCCAGGTGCTAATTTAGGAGAACTTACTACAAGCTCATCACTGTTGTTTCATTTGCATCTGTCCCACCATTACTTCTATGAATTTCCATGCAAGCAAATCCCTGAATAGCTGGATTTACATGAGAACAAACACCATGGGAATCACCATCTTCTTTTCCTTTCCAAACCTTCTCTTCCTGTGATCTCTCGTCCAAGGAAATGCCTGAACATGCCACAGTGTTTGACACCATGGGCTTTGGAGTCAGATACCCAGGTTCAAATCTCAACTGCACCACTAACTCCATAAGATACTATGCAAGCTTCCTAATTGTTCTGAGCTGCATCTTTATCATCTATAAAATAAAGATGATAACCATTTTGCAGACTGATATGATGATGAAATGCAACAGTGCATGAATATCATTTAGCAGTGTGCTACATTCATAATAAGCACTCCATTAAGTAATAGCTAATATTATTAATGGAACCACCAAATAGCTTGTTGTTCGAACTAGGCAAGAACCTTAGACATGATTCTTCCTTTTTTTTTCCCCAGAAGCCAACCTGATCATAAATCCAATGAATGCTACCTTCTAAACACAGCTGAAGTCCATTTCCCTCCCTGCATTTCGGCTTTAATAGCTCAGGCCCATATCTTTTCCTCTGTGAACTACCATTATAACCTTTTAACTCTACTTGTATCTTCGCCTCTTCCTATTCCAACCATTCTGAACATTTCCCATCAGTGTGAATTTTTTAAAACAAAAACGTGCCCTTAACACTCCCCTAAGTAAGTCCTTTCAGGGACTCTACACATTACTTTCTGTATGCAAGCCTAATCCCTAGCACAGCATCTGAGTCCCAGGACCATATCTCACCACTACCCTGCTAGTCACCATACCCTCCTTCCTCCAGAACCACCTGTGCCTCTTTAAACAGCCCTTATGCCCTCATGCCTCTGATATGCTATTCCCCTGCCCATGTTTTTTCTTTCCTCCTCTCCTCTAAGACTCAGCTCCCAGAGTTCTTTTCTAATATTCCTGACATCTAATTCATGCACTATAGCATTCTATTTTCTGTTTGCCTGTCTATTTACTTCTTCAAAATTGAACTTCTTGAGGTGAAAAACTTGCACTGAAAACCATTAACATAGCTATAGAGTCGATTTATTCAATAAACATTTACTGGGCTCCCTCTCTGTGCTGTGCACCAGGACAAGTGTTACATGTGCATCTGCTCTCTATCAGGGCACAGTCTTCTGCTGTTCTGATATTGGTGTCACAGGAAAGGGTGAGCAGAGTTTGACTCTGAGATCCCCCTTTTAAAACTCCCACTTAACCCTCAATAGCTGCCCACTGATAGATGCAAACACTTATGGGAAATTGCCATCTAAATTTCTCACAGCAACCCTGTAACATAGATATTACCTGTTTTGCAACTGGGAACCCCAAGGCTCTGGGAGATTTGATGGCTTGTGTGATGTCCTCTGGCTGGTGGCTGGCATGTGCAAGCATCAGGGAAGGCAGGGTTGCTCAGTGTTCATGATCTACTTTTGGAGTGAGACCAAACTCTGTTCAAATCCCAACCTTCCCACATAGGAGCTGTGTAGTCTTACAAAAATTACTTCACATCTTTGAACTTAAGTTTACCTCTCAAGGTAGTATGACGTTCAAATAAGGAACTGGATATAAAGTTTTAGTCCAGGACCTGGTGAGTTCCCAAGTGAACCCCAAATCATCTCATAAACCAATATTCTTACCCATTCTGTGGTTCATACTTTCTGAGGAAGAATTGGTGCTGGTGGAAGAAAACTAGATACTGAAGTTACACACAGAACCTAAGGCTCAAACTGAGAATGCCCTATTTCCAATAATCAAGAACATCAAGAAAATCCACCTCTATGTGAACTACATTACAGATGTTCCCTAGCGAATTCAGATCTTCTCAGCCATCAAATAATGAGATTTTTGAAATCTGAAAATGTGCTTTGAAAAATACAATTAGTACTGTTATTTTATTACTAACCATCCAAATTAGGACCCTATGTGAGTCCACTGAACTTTTCAGGGTATCTAAGAAACAGCTTTCTGCTTCCATCTTTTCTTGGAATAGCCATAACAATGACTTTTAATTCTCTTGAATATGTGCTTTAGCTAGTATGTTTTTAATTCTGTAGAGTATTTTGGTTCCATTTTGAAAAGTAAGGAAACCCACTTATAAGTGGGTAAAATGAAATGGAATTTTCACAGTTCATTGTAATTTTACAGTTAAGGAGATTATAATAATAGTAAATATTAAATAGTACACAGGAGAAATCATACTGTGATAGGTACTAGGGTTTAAAGTACATTTCATTGAATAGGAGAAATATAAAATTGAGAGGAATTAAACTTCTTGTCTCTGTGCACATGCTATGAATGACAGGAGGAAAATAAATTTATCAGAAGCCAAGACCTCTTCAGCCATTATGCCGAGTCCTACTACATAGGAGGCCTGCACTGTTGGAAACAGTATAACTAACATATTTCCCCTGACATCAAGGGTCTTTCCGTGTAACACCAACTTAAACCTCATCTTGCACAAGAGGGGATGAGAAAATCCATAGGTAGATTCAATGGAGTAGTCTGGCTAAACCAAATACACAAATGTTATTTAAAGCAGAGTAGATCATTGCCTGAAGTGACGCAAAATGAAGCAGAAGAGGAAAACACAGCTGGGGAATCAGGAAAGGGCCTGCAAGAAGGTGCCATCTGAGATTCGGTAGACCTCCCTAACTAAGCATTAGCTCTTAGCTCACAGCATCACTCGGCTATTCTCATGAGAATTTCCATTCTATTAATAATTTTGACATAAGTCCCAGCACCTGTTGGAACTTTATCTTGCAATCAAAGTCAGAGGATCTGGCTTGCCTCCTTCTCTTCGTTTTTACAAGGTTGTTCCATTTAAGCATTTATTTTCTCATTATCTGCCTCTTACCCTTGACCTTGTGCAACTGCTGCAGGAGCTCTAGCCCACAGGTTCATTGCTCAGAGTCTGAGCCCCAGAAAGAGTCCAAAGAGGAGCAAGATATGACAGAAAGAGTTTTTTAGTTCAACAGGACTTTTCTTCCTTCTGAAGAAAATGGGGCTTCCAATCAGAGTGTGTCTTTTGGGTTCAGACATATAAACATTTTTTGTGAAACAATGTTTTATATCAAGACCAAGATTTTAGGAAAGTGAAAGCCTTTTGCTTAGCATATCTGAAAATGTCCTTTTAAAAGTCTTAGTTTTGGGGCTTGGGTTGTGGCTCACTGGCAGAGCACTTGCCTAGCATGTATGAGGCACTGGGTTCGATTCTCAGCACCACATATAAATAAATGAATAACATAAAGGCCCGTCAATGTCTAGAAAAAAATTTTTTAAAAGTCTTAGTATTTGGATAGCATTTACTTTTGAGTGGAGTTTAACACAATTTCAACTCATTGTTAGTCTTGCGTTGATGGACTACTCAAATGAATTAATAATCATCTGAAAATTTTTGGTATGAATATACGAATAATAACACTGGTGCATAAAACTGTATCACTCATCTGAGACTTAGATCATTGCACTATCATGCTGAAAGGTCATCTTGGCTTTGTGAGGCTTTGAGTTACAGTTTAAAACCAAACACCCGAAACTCAGACTTAAACTCAGGCAAACATCTGCCTGAGGTTTGCACAAACTTGCAGGCCACAGAGACGTGGCTTTCCTGCAGTCCCCTTCACCTTCCCAGAGTACCCTCCAGCAGTAGGACACACCCCAAGCACACAGTGTGGTCAGAACTGTGCACTGCTATCCATGTCATCCATCTCAGTGTAGTCCCTTCCCTCCTGCCAGCCCAGCCTCTTCAGTGTGGCCAGAGCCATCTCACAGTAATGCAAGTCTGGTCAGGGCCTTTTTTCCATCGAAGCCAACCCCTGGCTTAGAGTCAAGTCCTCACTCCATAGCCAGAATACAGGTCTGCCACAGCGTTTCAGTGGAGTGTCAGCCTTCCAGAATGCTGAGCACTTCTCAAACCCTATCTCAAGCTCCTCTTTATGGCTGTTCTCTTTGCCCAGGCTTCTGCTCAGCCTACAGTGGCTGCTCCTCTCTGAAGTTCTCTGGGATCCCACCATCCTCGGGGCCTGATCTGTGACACCCCTTATACACGGCTGTCGCTACATATTGGCACAGCTGCCTCTCCACCACACTCTAGCACCTACAACATTTTCTCTTCCAGCCCTTAACCAAGTACTTTACACACAGTAGATTCTCAATAAATACTTGTTGAATACATGAATGAATTAATAGATAAAATCATTCAGCTTTCTTCCACCCTTCCCCTATCACCATCTGCCTTTTCTGGCTTCCCTGCCCTGGTACCACCTTCCCTGCTCTGGAGAAGAGTGAGACCCCCTCTACCCACTCTGTTTTTATATGGGCTCTTTGACTCTATCCAAGCACCCAATTAATACAAGATCTGATTAACAAGAGAAAAGCACAAAAATTTTGTTAAATTTACACATACATGGAAATCCTCACAAGAGAGTGAAGTCCAAAGAACTGATCAAAGAAATAATCCAAGAATTAGGTTTTTATACTTTCTTAGACAAAAGGCAATAAATCCATGAAGAGATGACAAATGTATATTTAAATTAAGGTATTAAATTCTAGGGATGTTACTACGAGGTGTACAAGTGAAAGGTGTACAAGCTAGCAGAAGATGAGGACTAACTCAAAGAGTCTGTTTATTCAGGTTCATTGCAACCCCAATTATCAGCCTCTGGTGGTCAAGGCTGTTTTCATATGGGAAGGACATCCCTCCCAAAAGAACCTTATGGTTTGTTGCAGGCAGGAAACAACAGGTCCTTTCCGAAGCTGCAGTTCCTCAAGTGATTTCAGCTTGAATAATCCATATTCCAATTTGGCATATTTGGCCTGATCTCCTCCACTGCTCCTGTCAGCCCCCTCCCTGGCCCCAGCTGTCCAGTTTTTTCCTAACTATAAATATTAAAATTTGCTCCCAGGAAAAGTCTTGATTAACTCACAAAGTTGACCCTCACATGGGCTTTTCATAATTTCCCAGGTGACAAAGTCTTGAGCCAAAATAATAAATCTCTGGTGTGCAATTCCTTTAGCCTGGTAAGCAATTCTCTCACAGTGCCAGTGCCCACACTATGGCATTGGTGTAGCTGATGCCTTCTCATGATCATTAGAGGCACCAAGATCTCTATAAACTCCTGACCACACAATCTGGAGATCAGAAAACCAGTCCACCTCAAAATGAATGGACCAGCCATCCTCCTAGAACTGCCAAAGTATTAAAGTCGCTTGGAAAATTGAATCTTTTGTCAAAGTCGCTTGGAAAATCGAATCTTTTTAAATAGGGCTCTACACTTAAAAGATAAGGAAGGCTTTACCTACTATAATATTTATACTCAACAGATGTGATTTAAATATTAATTAATTTTATTTTCATTATTCAGTAAATTTTTTGGCATGTAGTTATTTCCTAATGGGGGGAGGGGGAAGAGAATCATTAAAACCCTAATAGGAACCGAGTAGAGAATGCTTTCCCAACCATTTCTCAACAGATAACAAGTCAAAGAGTAAATGGTAAGAAAGATGACTTCAGAAAGTAGCAAAGTCCAATAAACATCCAACAGGATTTCCCAGAAATGCTTACAATTCCCTCTGAGTACTGTGGGAGACAGACTTTTTTGGGAACATAAAGGATGGCTGGTGACTTCTAACTTGCCTGTGCCTCAACAGAGGGAGTAATCCCTATGAAAGTGACACACTTCCCAATTTCCTATACAGACGTGTAAGATGACTTGTGTTTAAGACAGATAAATAGGATTCTGCCTATCAAGCCATCCCCGTGTCAGAATGTACCCTTGGAGCAATGCCACACTGCCCAAGCTGAAAAACTCAGTAGAAATCATCTGGTCATCTGGAGGTAAAATTGGTCAGCAGTCTCCTAGGCCAGAACTGAGATTGTCATTAGATTTTACCTTTCCTCCTTGAGTCCACTGCCAGATGGCACAGCCCCGCACTCAGATGGTAAAAAGCAATGTTCTAGAAGTTCTTATCTTCTGGACATGCAACAATACGATACAGTATTAAGGATGAAATCAAATGAGATCCTGGGTGAGACACTTTGTAAATATTAGTTGGGGGAGTTAGCATGTGGAGATATATGATGCCACTTGGCTGGTAGAGTTGATGGACCACATTGTCAAACCCAAGATCCAACAGTGATGGGCAAATCCATACCAGTCCCTCCCCACTGCCCTACTTCAACAAGCTGTAATGCAAGAAAAAATGCTACACAGTGTAATGGTACCATATGCTTAGACCACCAGAAAAACCCACTTAAGACATCTGAGTATAATATATGTTATACAAAATTGGTTTGGAGTAGAAAATGATTCTGAATTACAACCCAGGCTCCCTAAGAGCCTGTCTATTCATCCCTTTCAGAGAGGATGAGATTCCTACACTTCCTGACTTCCCCTCAGAGTGGAACAAAGTTTTGGCAGCAGATGTAATTCCTGGGATCATGTATGGCTGGAAAAGGGATGAGCAGTCATCTAGTCCAAACTTCTGAAGGGATGTAGTAAAGATTAGAAGAGCTCAAGCTTATGGAGCCTATAGTTCAATATCTAGTGTAAGCAAAGCCCTCAATAAAAGTTGCTATTAAGTAGTACTAATAGTAATACGTAAAAGCTATTTAAAGTCAAGGCTGGGGACTAGAACCTATAACTCAGCTCTCAATCTTTCCAGTAAGTTCTGTAGCCTCCCACAGTGGAAGGATTACCTAGAGTGTGAGGCTTTATAAAATTGTTTTAGAAGAGTCGATTATTTCCAACCAATTTATTTTTACTGTAAAGCCCACCATTTATATGCTCATAGTCCAGTTTAAGAATATCAACAGATAAAATCTAATTTATTCTAGATTCCCAAATTATTTTTCTCATTTCCTTTCATAAAAGGGGTCCAGACATAAAAAGTAAATGTGGTAAAGAAAATCCCTGAATGATTACTTTCATTAAAATTGTGTTTGCTTGAAAATTAGACAATAAACTTTCATATCTCAGAACTCCAGCTGTACAATTTGACAATAACCAGCACCTACAGATATATTTTAGCAAATAAACTCCCACAATATGCTTCAGGCTTTTCAAAATACCATGGCTGCTGGAAAACAGCTGGGAACCAATGACCTCCTAAGATGTATCCAAAAAACAAAGCAAAACCAAACAAAATTGCTTCACTCAGCAATTTAAAAGTAAAATATTCCACTACTTCCAGCCTAATGCAAGGGAAGGCATATCCAGCACAGTTAATTTTACGTTAGTCAGTGATGAAACAAATTGAATGGCTTGATTCCACCAGCCTATACAACTAAATGGGGCCCTAGCACCTCTCTGCCTAAAGGACATCATCATTGCCTGAAAGAGATTAAACATTAGGTGTTAAATTCTAAGTAACAACAATAATGATGATAATGAATCTGGCCTGAATCACATGGAAGGATATTGTGACAAATGCTATCATGGTCAAAAGAAGCTTAAAAAATGGTAACCTCAGTAAGAGTAAAGCCAATGAATTTAACCAAGTATCTTTAATGCAGTAAAAGGCTTCCTCATGTTTCTGAAAGGAAACAAAATAATATGTAGTAATATGTAGAATCTATTGAAGATTCTCTGCATGAAACCTATTTGGGAATATTCTGACTTAAGTTATAGGAAGGTATGGAAAACATTTCTATTAGAGTATATTCTTATATTAGACCCTTAATACCTACCAATTATATAATCTTTAATATTGCTAACCATTATTTATAGAAATTGAATCTTCATTGGTAGTGAAGAGATAATTCACTACTTCTTACCAGAATGATTATAGCTACCTACATTTAATTTATAATTAAAGTTTTAATATTTGACATGGATAAAATTAACACTTTTTCCTTCTCCAGGTCACTAGTATGTGCTGCAATTAAAGTGGACCTTGTCAAGCTAATATAATCATCATTATGGATTTTTTAAATGCATTTTAAGTTCTTTAGCCATGAAAGTGTGGTATGCTTATTATAAAAATAATAATAAAGTAATAATTAACACATACATAAATTATTTTTAAGAAAATAATAAATCACTAATTTCATAGACTGGGAATAAACTTTGACATATTTTCTTTCACAATTTTTTGTTCTATTTTTTTTTAACATACTGAGCTCCCCCCCACACACACACACACACAATTATCCATAGTTAAACATGGTGGATTAAAATCATGCATTCATTTTCTTTGCCTCTTTTTAAAAGCAAAAAACTACAAAGAGAATTGAAAAGCAGGCAACATCTTTGTATGTGTGTGTGTGTGTGTGAAAATGGAATTAGACAAAAGCATGGTAACTGCCTTAGTAGAATTAAAAAACAAAACTAAGGGTCTACAGCAGAGTATTTTATCAAGCTAAAAGCAAATTCAGTCTAGCGTCCTTCCCAAGGGGTCCCCAGAAATGACAGGTGACACATGGAGCTAAGCACAAGAGGTCTGGCTTCGAATCTGTATTACCAGTAGACACACAGTCCCCACTGTACAGAAAAGGGACTATCCCTTCTTGCTCCCCACCCCCCAACAGATGGTCCACTCTCTGCAGAAAAGGAACCAGAGAAACTCCTAGATATGGGATTGCCCAGCCCAACAGAGTTTAGGATAGAAGCCAAAGGTGCACACCTGTAATCCCTGCAAGCTCAGGAGGCTGAGGCAGGAGGCTGGCAATTTCAAAGCTGGCCTCAGCAGCTTAGCCAGGCCCTAAACAATTTAGTGAAACCCTGTCTCAAAATAAAAAATAAAAAAGGACTGCGGATGTGACTCAGTGGTTAAGCATCCCTAGGTTCAACCTCTGGTATCAAAAAAAGAAAAAGAAAAAAAAAGCCAAAGGTGATCCAAGAGACTAAAATTGGGAAATTGAGTGAAAGTCTGCACGTGAAAAGAGACCCTCCACCCAAGAAAACACGGGCAGCCAAACTGATATCTACAAGGCAACGAATTGTAGAATCCTTGCAAGGATAACCACGTTTGAATAAACTCAGATGCTCAAAAAGCCACAGTTATTAATATTTGTGGGTCACTTAACAGAAAAGCTAACTCTGTTCTTTTCCCAATCATCCCACAGTGATGCCATGCACTTAGTCACCAACCAGCTTTGTGATGCCTCATTCTTAAATCTGAATGGAGAAGCAAATACTACACATATAGGAAGGAGGTTTACAACCTAAAGAACAATTAGTTGCTAAAAACTAGAACTTAACAGAACCCCACATATTTCAGGAACAAGGATTAATCATTCAAACAAAACTGTAGTAAGCATCAACATATACATGAGAGAAGATACTGCAGCCATGAAATAAACAAAATACAGGATGAAGGACACAGACGAGGGGATGGAAATCACAGAATTTTTAAAAATACAGACATTTTTAAATGCTAGAGGAGAAGAAAATCAATATAATACTATAATGAAGACATCTTCCAGAAAAAAGAACAAAATATTTTAAAAATGTAAAAAGGAAAGTGGCACCTTGATGGGTCTTGGTGTGGAGAAATCAATCAAAGATCTGGCAGAGACACTGCCAGACACATCCAGAAAACTTTTTGTTCTCTTTCACTCCTCCTTAAATTTTTTACTTCTACATTCTGTCCTTCTCCCTCACAATTATCACATTCTACAGCTCTTCTGCATTCTTCCTGTTCACCTTTTGAAATAGAAAAACCTTTTACAAACTTACTGTTTTTACTATTAGCAATTGCTTACCATACCCTTTCTGTTTATTATGGCAACTAACATTGTAGATGGCATAATAGAAACTAAGTATTTATTTTAATGCTTTGTATTATTTGCAGTTCTTGTTGTATTATTTGTCCCTCCCCCCCACCTCACCAATTATGAGGTACCAGAAACCTACAGGGACACTATAAGTTCATAGGGTAGAAACTCTGCCAGCTCAGATTCATATTGATTAATGGGTAGACACACAAATAACATGAAAAAGCAAGGGAACACACCATCCCAAACAAACCAAAATAACACAATAACAGAATCCATTGAGACCACAGTGTAGGAAATGTCAGAGAAAGAATTTAGAAAGATCATAGTTAAACTGATCTGTCAGGTGTGAAATCAGAGAGAAAATACAGAAGGAACATATCTCAACATTGTAAAAGCTATATATGAAAAATGCCAGGGGAACATCATTCTAAATGGAAAAAACTGAAAGCATAATCTATAAAAACTGGAACAAGAGGGATACCCTTTTTAACCACCTCTATTCAACATAATCGTTGAAACTCTAGCCAGAGCAATTAGGCAAAAGAAAGAAATTAAAGGGATATGAATAGGAAAAGAAAAACTCAAATTATCTGTTTGCCAATGACATAATCCTATATTGAGAAGACCCAGAAAACTCCATTAGAAAACTTCTAGAACTCAAATGAATTCAGCAAAGAATCAGGATACAAAATTAACACCCATAAATCAATTGCATTCCTATACACCAATGATGAATCAGCTGAAAGAAAAATTAGAAAAACAAACCCATTTGAAGCAGCCTCAAAAAAAATGAAATAAAATACTTGGGAATCCATTTAACAAAAGAGGAGAAAGACTCTACAATGAAAACTACAGAACACTAAAGAAAAAAATTAAAGAAGACCTTAGAAAATGAAAAGTTTTCCCATGTTCTTGAATAGGTAAAATTAATATTGTCAAAATGGCCATACTACCAAAAGTGCTACATAGTTTTAATGCAATTCCTATTAAAATTCCAATGATGTTCTTTGAATAAATAGCAAAAGCAATCATGAAATTCATTTGGAATAAGAGGCTCAGATAGCCAAATAATTCCTTAGCAAGAAAAGTGAAGCAGGAAGCATCACAATATCAGACCTTAAATTATACTACAGAGATATAGTAACAAAAACAGTATGGTATTGGCACCAAAACAGGCATGAAGACAAATGGAATACAATAGAAGACACAGAGACAAACCCACATAAACACAGTTGTCTCATACTAGACAAAGGCACCAAAAACTTACATTGGAGAAAAGATAGCCTCTTCAACAAATGGTGCTGGGAAAATTGGAAATCCATATGTAACAAAATGAAATTAAACGCCTATCTCTCACCCTGCGGAAAAATCAACTCAAAGTGTATAAAAGACCTAGGTATTAGACCATAAATACTGCACCTACTAGAAGAAAATAATAGGTCCAACACTCCAATATGTCAGCTTAGGAACTGACTTCCTCAACAAGACTCCTAAAGTACAAGAAGTAAAATCAAGAATCAATAAATGGAATGATATCAAACTATAAAGCTTCTTCACAGCAAAGGAAACAATCAAGAGTGTAAAGAGGAGAGCCAACAGAATGGGGAAAACTCTTTGCCACCAGCACCTTGGATAAAGTCATTGATTTCCAGATAAACAAAGAACACAAAAAGCTTAACACCAAAAAAAAAAAAAAAAAACAAACAACCCACCAAACAACAACAAAAAAAACCCCAAATAACCCAATCAATAAATGGGCCAAGGAACTACACAAACACTTCACAGAAGAAGAAATATGATTGGTCAACAAATGTATGAAAAAATGTTCAACATCGCTAGCAATTAGAAAAATTGCAAATTAAAACTACATTGAGATTTCACCTCACTCCATTCAGAATGGCAATTATCAAGAATACAAGTAACAATAAATATTGGTGAGAATGTGTGGGGAAAGGTACATTCATACATTGCTGGTGGGACTGCAAATTCATTCAATCACTCTGGAAAGCAGTATGGCAATTCCTCAGAAAACTTGGAATGGAACCCCATTTGACCCAGTTATCCCACTCCTTGGTCTATACCCAAGGGACTTTAAAAAAACAGCATACTATAGTGACGCGGCCACATCAATGTTTATAGCAGCTCAATTCACAATGGCTAAGGTATTGAACCAACCTAGGTGCCCTTCGATAGATGAATGGCTAAAGAAAATATGGTATAGGGGGCTGGGATTGTGGCTCAGCGGTAGACTGCTTGCCCCACATGCGTGAGGCCTTGGGTTGGATCCTCAGCACCACATACAAAGCAATAAAATAAAGACATTGTGTCCATCTACAACTAAAAAAATTTTTAAAAAAAAGAAAATATGGTATATATACACAATAGAATATTACTCAGCCATAAAGAATAACTTTATGACATTTGCCAGTAAAGAGATGGATCTGAAGACTATCATACTAAGTGAAATAAGCCAATCCCAATAAAACCAAAAGTCAAATGTTCTCTCTGACATGTGGATGCTAACCCGCAACAAGGGAGAGGGAGAGAAAGAATAGAAGTTCAGTGGATTAGACAAAGGGGAATGAAGGGAAAGGAGGGCAAATAGGAATAGGAAAGACAGTGGAATGAATCTGACATAAATTTCCTATGTACATGTCTGAATGTACCATCATGAATCTCAACACAGTATACATCCATAAGATTGGGATCCGAATTAGAATAAGATATATTCCAAGTTTTACAGATTCTTCTGTCATGTATAACTAAAAAGAACATATTAAAAAAAAGAAATAAGAACAAGGAATGTATGTGAAAGAATAATAATTATATTTTGATTATAGTTATTTGTCAATAAACTTTTTTATAATAGTTTTAAGTTCACAGCAAAATTGAGCAGAAAGTACAGATACTTTCCTATATTCTGCCTGTTCTCCCATATACACAGACTATCTCACCATCAACACTCTTCTCTGGAGGGATATACTAGTTACAATACTAGTTACACATTATAAATAGGTGTTGAAATTTGTTGAATTTTCTGCATATTGACATAATCATGTGATTCTTCTTCTTTAGCCTCTTAATGTAGCTGTATCTCTTAACTATTCTTGCAGAAGAGCTGTATTTATACATTGAATTCCATACCTGTTTTGGGGTAATCTGTCTCCTAATCAACTACTTTTTCTAAAAAGCTAAGCTCTGAGTCTTCTGAGCCCCACAAACACTTTGTTTTCTAATCTATTATCAAAATATAACTTCTACTACTACAAATTCAGTTGGTAAATAACCTGCTCCTCCACTGCAGACTTACTACCTTTCTATAAAGATGCTTGCACTTTCTTTTGGAGCTACCCTAGTGCTTGAAACCACAGAGAAGTCTATGATTTTGGCCTCATCCCACTTTTAAGTGCTTTTAAACTTATTAGACCAAGGTAGAAATGGATGGCAAATAGGTTTCATTTTGTTATCAAAGCCAATTAATAGACCTTACTAGAGCACCATGTGGAAATGATTCTGAGACCTGGTCAAGGTCCAGTGGAAAGGAGGGTGATGTTTGGCTACCAATGTCAGCCACTGGCATGGGATGGGCTAAAATCATCACACATAAGGGATTTATAATCCCTAAAAGGATTGCTTAAGCACTCTAATTTTCAGCTCAAGTATTTCCATGGGTCATAAAGAACAAGTTAGCCAAGTTAACTAAAAAAAGAGACTGGGTACTATAGATGACGGTCTTCTTTTAAACTTTTGCTTCTATTTCTAAGGTAATTAATTTAAAAATGAGTTAAAAATGTGCTTCCAGGATGATTACCCAGCTTTTCTCACAGATGAAGGTCACTGCACACTAAGAGAAGACGCAGGACTGGCTGCACTTGGCCACAGGCCAGGAGCAGCCCTGAGTCAGTTGCAGAAGACAGTACGTGTGAAGGGGCATCAGAAGCTGGTGTTTAATGAGGAGATTATGACAGTAGGCAGAGTAAGCTGCAGAGTTCTGCCGCAGTATAACCAGTTCCACAAAATTCAGCAAAATGAAGTAGAACTGGTGTGAGAGGATGACTGACACCTGTCACAGCCGGCCTCCTTCACATACTGAGCTAATCACCACATGTTCATGGATGAGAAGACCCAACATTGTGAAACTGGAAATTCTCCCTGATTAATCTATACGTTCCAAGTCAAAATACCAACAGGGTTTTGACAGACCAACTCTAAAATGCATAGGAAGCAGCAGTGATAGACATAGACTTTTAAAGAAAGTTAAGACATAGGTTTGGGGCAGAAGGAAAGTTTCCCCACCAGATATGAAGGCTTTTCATAGTAAATTTTTAATAATAAAAACAGTGTCATACTTGTGCAGAAATAAGCAATTAAGAGTGATGGAACAAAACAGAGCGCCCAGGAAAAAACCCAGACACATATAGAAGGTTGATAGGACAGGTACTATTCGAGGAGAAGGAGCTAAACAGTAAAAAAGAAAAAGGAAAAAACAGATTTTTAAAAATCTCTAATTTCATGAAAGTTTGTTGTAATAAGCAAATATTTTGTAAGTTAAATAGGAATACATGTTATATGAAGTCAAGAAAGGGGAAAAGTATTAAGGAGAAGTCAAAATTTTGCTTAGCATGTGGCCTAGGAAAGGGGATCTTCGGTAATAAAGTAAGGGAGATGGAAACTCATTCCAGGCAGAAGAAACAAGTGCGAGATCCCTGTGGTGGAGACAGGCCTGGCCTAGTCAAGCTGCAGAATGGAGGGAGAGAAGAGATGGCATGAGAGAAATAACTGGGGAGAACAACAGATTATGTAGAGCCTTTCATGTCAAAAGAAGGACTTTGAATTACTCCAAGCACAATGAAAAAACACTGAAGAATTCTGAGCAGAGCAACAACATGACCAGACACGTTTTAAAAGGATCACTCTGGCTACTGAGATGAAATTAGATCCTAAGGAATGAGATCCAAAGCAGGGAGACACTTAAGAAGCTATTGTAATAATCCAGGAAAAAGAGATAGTGGCTTGGATCAGGCTGGAATCTGTTTATGAGACCACTGGAATAAAAACCAGTGAGGAAACAATAAACTGTTGGATAGGAAGTACTGAAATTATAGAGAGAAAAAAATAAATTTGAGTTTTATTATTGATTCCATGTAGATTGAAGATCCACTGAGGAAAGTGACACATTAAATTTTTAGACGGAAATACGAGAGAATCTCTTTGACCATGGGATAAGAATGGATTTTTAAGTAAGACACAAAGGCACACACCATAAAGAAAAATATTGATAAATAAAATTAAAGTAAAAATGTTTTAAATATAAAAACATACTTATAAACAATAGAAAGACATGTCAGATTGAGGGAAAACATTCACAAAGAAAAAAAGTAATGACTAATTTGTACCCTAAATACATAAAGTACTCCTACAAATCAAGGAAAACAAAAATATCAAAAAATGAATTTAAAAACAGCCGGGCACAGAGCATGAGCCTGTAAACCCAGCCATTCAGGAAGCTGAGGCAGGAGGATTGCAAGTTCAAGGCCAACCTCAGCAACTTAACAAGGCCCTAAGCAACTTAGCAAAACACTGTCTCAAAATAAAATGTAAAAGGGGTTGGGGATGTGGTTCAGTGGTTAGGTGGCCCTAGGTTCAGTCCCTGATACCAAACAATTAAAAATGAAAAAATTAAAAAACAGACAAAAGGTATGAAAAGGTAACTTACAATGACCAAGCAAAATATGAACTAGCCATTAGAGAAATACAAATTAAAACCTGACTTCCTTCAGCTTACAAAAAAATTAAAAGCCTTTCCAAGGGTTGGCAAAGATGTGGAGAGCTGAATCATGCTATTGGGCAGGAACATGACCATTCTGGAGAGTGTATACCATAGTCACAGAACTTATACTTCTAAATATGTATTCCCTAATGCAGTGATTTCTAGCCAAAGAAAATTGTCAGATACAATCAAAATGTATTTATAATTTACATGTGATTTGTTTATTATACTTCCATATATTTAAATTTTTTTTGTACAACATAAATGCCCCAAATAAGGGAATACTTGTATAAACTACTGCATTTTCACAGGATGAACTATTGAAGAAACTGGGGCTTTTCAAAGGCTAAAGTTATAAATAAAAAAGCAAAGATAAGATTTGAACCCAGGCCTGACTGACTTCAGAGAATTTTCTAAAGGATGATGTCATTGTTTCCCAAAGAGCTCTTCATGACAGTCTCTTCAGGAACACAGGGACCAGGACCACTGGAACACCAGCACTGTAGAGTATGAATAGCATTGGGTGGCAAAACATTTTCCTAGTTTAATAAGGTGGAGAAATTCTGAGTTAAACAGATTTCCTTTGCTAAGCTAAGGAACCTCTGACAGATCATCTGAACCTCTAACAGATGATCTTCTTTGTAGCAATCCCCAAATTCATTTAACTATGTTCCTCTCTTTTCAAAGAATTCTCTTGGGAGTAGTTTCTCCAGAGGACAACCTAGGAAATGAGGTACCTCCCCATCCTACACTCCAGGTCTCCATCAGCTCATCACCATCATTAACATAGGAAAATGGCACATTTTGTGACATTTCATACAGTTGGAGAGGTTATGGTCATATGTAGATGCAAATGATCTAAGCATCTAGGGTTTTGCTGAAACTCTTTGAAATGAGACATCACTCTTTAGGCTGAGAACATCAGCTTTAAGCATTCCTCACTATTTTATTCCTAGTGAGGAGTTTTCTATACAGGGAAATCCTCATAGAGAACATCATGGGGCCTTTCTCCCTTATTCAGCAGAACACAGATATTGCTAGAAATTTTTCTTAGAACAATATATTTTTTCCAACAAAAATGATAAATGCCCCAAAGTGGGAGAGTTCACTTTTCAGAAGTTGACACATGGATTAGTCCCCACATGTAACATTAGATTTGCCTTTCTCAGTAGATCAGCTGTCAGCATTGCTGCTGGAGGGCAGGACGAAGCAGGGGGCAGGGCTGGGGTGGAGAGGTGGCCTGTCAGCTGTCACATGTGGCATTGCACCTGTGTGCCTCCTCAAAGCTTTCTGAAATTTAGTTCCATCCAGAATACTTCTAGTTACTTGAATGTTAGTAAAGGAAAGTACACTGCTTCTTAGCTTAGGGGCATATGTGCCAAAGGATACCTCATTTCTCTTCCTGAACTCTATAAAATTCTTATTTTCAACTGTATTGGAATTCAGGTTATGGGGAGGGGAAAAGAAGATGGATATTTTTTCATCCTTTTTTCAGCACCTCCCAACGAAAATGTCTTCCTTAGAAGAGGGGTTCTAAACCCCTCTACCTTTCCTTCTTTATTCAGAAAACTCAGATGACCTGAACTTTTCATTCAGTAAATTTATGTTATGTCCAAATCCTTGGCGATGGCTGCCCATTCTGTGCCTTTTTCTTCATATTCTAGCTACTTGTGTCTCTTCCTTCTTTCTCTCCATCTAGACCTCTAAGTGAAACCTCATTCCTTTCTTATTGTTTTTACCTTCTTTATTAGTTTTAGAATCTCAATCTGGAGAATCAACAAATGGTAATAGAACTTCCATAGGTATTGGCATCAGATAGACCTGCAGTCAGACTCTAAGTCAACCACTATGTGGACTTAGACAAATTATTTAATCTCTCTGAGTTTCAGTTCTTTCATCTGTGCAACAGCTATTTCAATAGCTACTTTTCCTGATTTGAAGAGAAATTAGTATATACAAAGTTCTTGATAGTTAGTACTGAATAAATGGTAAATGTTATTGTTCTTGGTTGAATTATTGTTACTTCTATCTACTGGTAATTCCAGTCCCTGGACTTCCCTTGCCATGTTCCTGATTATCACCCTCCCCTTTCTCTGTCATGGGCAGAGACATGGGCACTGATCCCTAACCAAATTGCTATTTCTCTTGGTCAAGGCTGTAAGTTACTGTCCAGGGAAGAAGAGAAGCTCCCTTCCCATCCACTTGACCCAATGAGTCATATTCTTTACCAAAAAGAAATTACAACTGAATGAGACTGGAAGACTTTCATGTAATCAAACTTCCTCCTTCCCTGACCAAAGCTAAAATATAGAGACATTTATCAAAACTGGTAGTGAAAGTGTTAGATGCTGATTAGTTAGTTCAAGGGCTAGGCCTCATTCCAGATCTCTCCACAACCACAGACTTCCTTCTCTCTCATTTCAACTGTACCACTGACTCAACCATCCCTCCTTGGGGAGAATGTGAAGAGTTCCTTGTTTGGCTAAGCTGGCCTACCACCATCGTCCAGTTCTCTAGAGAATTCAGTGTCCATGGGAGGATGAAGCACACAAGTAACTTCGTCAGACAAATGGCCACTTCCATTCCCAGAAAACAGATGAAAAATCAGACCCTTGGGGCTCCAGACCAAAGAAACTTAGAAAACCTTCCCTCTGTTGGGTTAGCCATTTCCCTGGACCCAAAGAACCCGCCCTGCCTACTTTCCTTTGGCCCCTCTGAAGAGTGACATTGCCTCAACATCCTGGGCCACACTGATTCAGCATCCTTGCTCACCTGAGGTCCCTCCTACCCCCAGCTCCCTGACTCACCCCCATCAACACTCTTTACTTGCTGTTTCTTCTTCTAACCTACTGCTTTGAAAAGCAACTTCCTTACAGGGGTATTTGGCAGAAGAGTGAACAGACCACCAGTTGTCAGGCCTTTCCTACTTTTCTGTGCCTGGGCCCTTGTCATCAGGACTCAGTTAACAAAGCTGCTATGCATAGAATTGTCAACTCCCTTAGAAATATTGTGCTAGGTATTCTTACTCTTTTCTAGAAAACCTGCTCTTCCCACCCACATGACCCTAAACTGCATGAGCCAAGACTGATTGTATCATGAGTGAACAGCTATCTTATGACTCTTGCAGGCTGGTTCAAACATAAGAGTTCAGCCAATCAGACTTTCTCTCACAAATTGTATATTGAGAAACATACAAGCCAGTTACCGTTGTGATGTCATACAAGGTGAGTAAGTGGAGAAATCTGGTTGGTCAGCACAGAGGAGGAAGGAACAGAAGTAGGGACAGAAGCAGGGATGGGAAAGCCATGTAGACAGCAAGATTCTATGTGGATATGGAGTTGCCTCAGCCCTGGCTTCTACTCCCAGCTCTTTCTGGATCCTGATTTTACTTTTCCCCTTCACTCAGTGAGATTTGGCTACAAACTTTCATTCAGTCCAGTTCTGTCTGGAGTTAGTTCAAATAAGGTTTTGTTTCTTTATAACCAAAAGAATCTTGAGTAAAACAGAGTTCCCCTAAAGTAGATTCCTATGTCTAAAAATTTTTTGTTGACATTCCACACTATATTTTGAGTTCCCTGTTTGTATTTCTATAATAATCGACATAGCTATCACTTTCTGAATACTTTTTTTTGTGCCAAGAAGTACCTTAAGAGCTTTATGCACATTGTCTCATTTCTTCTTATAGCATCCATGAGAAGTACTAACATCATCCCTGTTGTACATGTAAGAAAACTGAGACTTAGAGAAACTAAATAAAATTGCCTAAGGTAATACACTTCCTAAGTGACAGACCCTGGATCTAAGCCCAAACTGTACAATTCCAAGTCTGTGCTCCTAACCATCCCCAGGTGTTCTGTATAATCTGACTGGCAAGATGAAGCTGTACCATTGGTACCTGAAGGCAGGGTGTTAATAGGCCCAGAGGCTCTCCTGGGAATGGCCAATCTCTTAATGCCCTAAAACTATAGGGATGCCAAGGTGGGACTGAGAATTGTGGAAGTGTTCAAAGATACTGGACACACCCAGTGTCCCACATATGGGTCCCAAAGAGCTGGGACATGTGCAACCCTTACCACCCTCTGCTCTCTGCAGGCTTTTGAAAGAAAATGTGGAAATGAAAGCATATTAGGAAAAGCAGCTATGACTATAAACATACCTGTAGCACTAAAGACATTTGAGGAACAATTCCAAACATATTAAGCAATAGAGAGATCAACTTGATTTTTACAAAAAGAAAAAAGAAAGCCCTCCTGGTTTACCTCTGGGTAAACTTAAACATCTTTTCAATATTTTCTAAAATAATTTCCTAGAGATGATATTTCTTGTTAGATTTCTGTTTCATTGATATAAAACTAGTTCATTTGTGCAGAAAAAGATAAAAATAAATGCAACTTGATAATCCTTAGCACATGTCTAAGTCCCGATTCTGGTCAACCACTATGGATAATTATTCCTTCAAAGTATCATCTCATATTATGTAAATGGCATTTTTAAAGACGTATTTTACTCAAAAGCATATTTACCTTTTCAGGACAGTTAAGTAACTGATATTGGGGGTTAGCAAGTCAGTCTGGCTCTCCAATGGGAAGGAAGGTGGTGATAAAGGCAGATAGGAGTCAAATATGCTCTGAAAGGGGTGTGTGTGTGTGTTTAACTAGACAAGTAATTACAGGAGTATTAAAGATGTGAAGTATATAGTTAAGGTTTCATCAGCACTTTTATTGTAATACTTAGTGAGATTAGTCATTTTAGTTGTTCCCTTTCTGTTCCCAAAATGGAAGCCAGCTATTTGAACACTAACACTACTTTTTAAAGGATAGTTTTGTTTATCAAGCATATCTTGCCACCAGGGAAACCTATTTTAAAGCTTTTGAACCATCAAAATAAAGTGAATGATTGGCTGTTGCTTCTAAATAATGAGGAGGACTTAGCATGTGGAAACACTGCACAGTGGTAATCCCAAATATCTGCCTGGGTTCATGACTGGTCCCTTTCCCAGCTCCTCCTGCACAGAAGTATTCCCAATGGCACTCATCAGTCCCTAAATTTATTCCCTGAGCTCGAGAGTACTTAGGGGCAGTACAGTGGCAGCCACAACGGAAACAAAGAGGCATCTGAGGGCTGGTAACCTACGTCATGGCCAACCCATCACCAAAGGACAGAGAGCCAGCTTCTTTTGAAAGGCATATCTCTTAGGCAATCAGTTCTAAATCCAAGAGTTGTGACTGGCCTAGATTTATTCATCTTCCAAAGTATAAACATCAAGAGTTTGTTTCCACTAATACATTCACTATTTGCAGTGTAGAAGACCAAAAACATTGAAGCTTAATTAAATTTTAAATAAAGCCCAGGTTTATCATTTATTCTTAGTTCCAACTTATCAAATTCATCCAAGAGGGATAATATTTATCTCTATTCTGTGAATGTTTTAAAGACATCATTCTTTTTATTCCAAAGGCACCAAGTTATTTTGTTCCCCAATTTAAGCAATGATCTAATAGGAAATCTACTTATAGTAGATTTATATACTTATATATTATATATTTTATATTTTATTTCTATAGCCTTATAGAGAAAGAGTTTTTTAAAAAATCTGTAAAACAAACCCAACTCCAACAAGGTTATACTCTTTTAAAATCTTTTTAGTTGTAGATGGACACAATACCTTATTTATTTATTTTTATGTGGTGCTGAGGATTGAACCCACAGCCTCACAAGTACTAGACAAGCACTCTGCCACTGAGCTACAACCCCAACCCCAAGGTTATACTCATACTGAGATGACACCTAAAGATGTAACACAACTGAATACCCAACACAAATCACCATTCTCTAAGATGTTTGTGGCATAATGGTGAAATGCAATTCAGACCCACCCTGGGAAGGAGTTGTGCCCAGCTGTAAGGACCTTGGAAAACCAGCAGCATCCAGCTGTCAGCCTCCTCAGCTTCCAAGCCAAGGTCATGCTTTTCTTAAGAGTTCTCCAGACTATAACTGAGCAAGGCAATAGTACAGGGTCTTTGCTCCAGAACTCTCCATTAGACTGAGAGGCTTCGTTGGGTCTGCATGCGGTGTGATAGCTCCCAGTACCCAATCCTGCTTCAGCTTGTCTTCCTTCCCCACCATCACTGCTGGAAAGCCTTCCGCCTTACTTCCTATGTCTCAGGGTCAGCTTTCTGAAGTTCCTAACCTCAACAAAGCCAAAATGTTAACCGAAGTCCAGATGAGGTTGGGACCAGGACTGTGTGTGTTAGGGGAGGTGAGAATGTGTTGAGAGGAGTGAAGTGCCCCAAGGAAACTGATGGTTAATGAACTGTGGGTTCCACTACCTTAAATGATACCTGCATTGGGAAAGCCAGGGATGATCTGGCTCCAGTGAAGGCAAGGCCATAGAAGATCAATCCCATGTAGGCCAGAGAAGAAGGGCACTTCATGAAGGAAAGACTTGTTCTTCCATCAATCCTCTCCTGAGAAAGAGAGCTTAGTAGTTATGCATTGAGGGAAGTTCCTACCTTGCACTCAGAAAACCTAGCACTCACTTTAATGACCTATGTGATACTGGGCCTCCTTGGACTTCCTTTGCTCACTGGGGATAATGCAGACTTTCCTGTCCACCTCACCCAGCAGTCATTCAGAATCAAGGGAGATGGTGCACGTGAGAACATGTTATGGGTCGATGGCCCTGTAAGAACCTAAGTCGTTGCCATGACACATCAGAAAGGCTAAGAGGAAGTTCATCATGTGGCTGAAGGGACCCACCCCTCCTCTAGACACCGAGGGAGCGTGGGGCTCATTCACCAGTAGGGTCAACCTCTACTGCTCCTGAGCATAACCACCCCAAGTCTGAATACATATGCTGCAGACCTCTTTAGTAGATTTCTACTTTTCAAATGTGTGTCAGCTATTCCCTTTGTTATTTTCCTCCTGATAAAATTTAATTTTGTGTTCAAAGTAAAAAAATAGACAATATTTGTTGAACTGAATTGAATTGATCCCTTAATTATTTATACTATTCATTCTAAATGCTTTGTATAACTTTCACAAACTGCTTTTTTATGACAGCCTGTTCTTTGCACCAGAGGGAATGTCACTAGCTGTTAAAGAACATGTTAGTTATCATGTTCAATAGGAGATAATGACTTAGTATGGCATGAAAATAAATATTCATGGATATCAGTTTGTCTTCAGTGATTTTTTTCCAGAAAAAAAAAATTCCTTAAAACTCTAAGGTAGTTCTTATGGTGTATGGTTTTGAAAATACTTGTCTTCTAGACATGGAGCAAAGAGATTATCTTTTTTGTTTTCGTTTTGTTTTGCTTTTTCCTGTTCAGTGTTCCTTCTCCCAATTTCTTCTGATAATAACATTCCCACTTTGTAGGGGAGACTACCCTCCCTAACTCCAGTTAGCACTGATGAGACTGCTGTTTAGGTAACCAGGGCCCACAACATGGGTGGGCTTCATTATGGTGCTCATTCCCCTGGCCAACAGATGACCCAGTAATGTGAACATTACTGCAACTGGATAATTGAAATAATTTATAGACATGTACTCAAAGAGTGGAGTTCTCTTAGTTCTCTGTAGAGTCTAGAGAGGGCTAGTATAGAGGTCAAACTACACCTTTTTTCCACATGGAGTGGGGGCAAATGAGGTCAAACTCCAAAAGGAGAAGAGAGATAACAAGGAAGGAGAAAAGAGAGGGGAGAGGAAGAAGGGAAAGGAAAAAGAGAAGAAAGCAGAATTCAAGAGCAGAAAGAATGAAGAGAAAAGAGATGAGCTTATAAAAAGAAAGAGAGGCAGAGATATGGTTATAGAGAATAAAGAAGAAAAGGGGAGGAATAGAAAAGAAAAGAGAGTTTGAAAGGAAAGAAATGTAGAAGTTACTGAGAACAATTGACAAAGTGAAATGTTTCAGTATTATGCTAACTTACTTGCTAAACTTGCTAAACTCTGAAAGAATGCTAAGAAAGTATATTTTATGGTTGAGAAAATAACATTTTCTATGTAGGAGGGCACAAATAATTTTAGGGTCATTTTAGGATCATTAACTTGAAAACTTTTGAAGTATGCAAAATAGGGTGACATTACTATTTTTTTACTGCATGTGATTAGATATCTAAGATTTCTCAGTTAGAATCAGTATCTTTGTATTCACCTAAGTGCCTCAGATAGTAGGTGCTCAAAATAATTATCTATTCAATTAATGAAGAATGGATGGACAAACTAATCACATTGCAATTTGGAGGTTCTCAAATTGCATGCCCAAGACTGCAGCTAAGTGAGGAGAAACATTTGTCTTTGGCCATTTCTTTCTGGACACTTTTATCCCTTTGTGGCACCCCACCCCACAACATTTCTCCCACTTCCTGTATAATAAAAGCTGCTTTCAAAGGATAATTTAACACTCCTGCTAGAGTTGTAAAGGGCCAGCAGAGTTTAATGGTCTGTTCTTCACAGATCCCTTCTAAGGGTGTTTTAAGAGGAAACCAAGAAAGTTAAGCTTTAAAATCACAAAAAGAGAATGTTTAATCTTGGAGTTTCTGGCCTAAGTCAGCCAGTGATGGAAGTGTTGGAACATTGGCACAGGAAGGCAGGGTCTCCTTGGACGCCTGTGGTTGCAGGAATGAGTCCTCTCATGCTGGTGCCCAATGCCAGAGCACAGAACAGGATGCCACTTAGAATTCCTGAAATCCTGACCACTGGGCCCCTGGAGAAGCAATCTGTTTAAATCTGACTTCATTTGTTTTTGTTTTGCATTTTTCTTGTAGGAAAATAGGAGTTATTTTGGCCACATTGTGCCCACTGAAATCACAGAATGTTTCCCAACACTTAATTGTCTCTCTGAAAAGAACAAGTTTATTACTGTTCCACAACCCCAGGGAGTTTTTCAGAACCTATAAACAAAATATTTCTTATTAATAAACTAACACACACAGAGGCAGGTAACTAAAAATGTTCATCAATGACCAGCTTTGGCCTTACCATAAAATTTCTTTCATCTGCTTCTGCCTTGATTTACTGGTGAAGGAAAGCACACCTCTCTTGAAGGATTTCCTGATATTTTCTGCTTTTAGACAAGTGATGGCATAAAGGATTCATCTTGCTTGCCAGTCCTGATGGATTGCTAGTGGGTGATTAAAGAGGTCATTGACAAAGATGCTGAAGCCATATGTCCAAGCACAGCAAGGAAAAGTACCACAACCGAGGATCAGTGTCTGCTCTGGGTGCAGAAGCGGGAAATAATCACATGCCATCAATTGATTTTGCCATGCAGCATTCATTCCCCTTTCTTCTTGTCACTGAACCTAGATTTCCCTCTAGGGAAAGCAACCTCCTTCTCCAAGCAAGCCCATATACTTTGGCCTCAAAGTAGAGCATAAGATCATGTCTAATATAATCAGTATTTTCATTTCTCTTGATCATAATTATGGTTTTATGGATGACAAAACGACTGTAGTAGGGAATGCCACAAGATCTTTTTTTTTTTTTTCTTATAATTCCAGCTTGGAGGTTTTTATAGTTTCTAGTAACTATCTTGCAACCGCAAAAGAAGGCCCTACCTGAAAATGGAATGAACCCAAAGGAAGCAGAAACAAAACTGATGAGAGGAACTTCCTAGAATCACATCACTGAGCCATATTTAAAGTCAGACATAAAACTATATTTTTGCTTTGCTTAAGCTAGTTTCAGTTTAAAAACTCTACGACTTGCAAAACAACCCTAACTGACATAACCATTGATGCTACTTTCCTCTCCAGTTGTAACCTTTAACCAATAACTTCTAAAAATCAGTTCATCCCAAGGAAGACATCAAACAAAAATCAAACATGAATATTTTTGTCAATAGAATTGTAGGGTTGTTTCCACATTTCTAGAGTCCAGAGTGCCAGAGAAATTACAAGGATTCCATTCTCAACAAAGCTGAAGATCTGGACCTTGCCTCCAATCCACCCTACCTGTCATCCCCACTCTATTCTAAGAAAAAACAACTGAAGTTCTTTTTCCTTCTGCCAAAACCCTCCACACAATCAACAAACACTTCCTGAAACCTTCCATTTGCCAGACTCTGGTGAAGAAACTAAGTCTACAGACAAATTTGATTATCAGCGACTCCAGGAGGCAGCATAGGACATAGTTAACTACTTGATTAGCATTCCAGCTACACCAGCTCCAACTTTCCTGAACAGAAGAAAGAGGTCCAAATGATAAATCAAGTGCACACTCATGTGGTTGGGAAGGGTTCACTAGGGGTGTCTTTCTCCTTTTAATACCTCATTTAAGCACACACAATACTTGATATGGAAAAAGAAATTTTCTCTCTGCCTTTGCATCACCCAAAATTTGCCTTGCAAAAGGGAAGTTTTTCCTGGATGGTTTATGTTAGCTTCAGTCTCACTGTGATTATTCTCAAAGGTACCAATATCAGATCCTCTCAAACAACATTCCCCTAAAGTGATTATGAAGACCCTGTATCTTTACGGCATAACAATTTACAGGCCCCATCAGAACTGAGAAAAATAACTCTCAGAAATAAGCTCTTTTTAACACTTCTCTTAGCTACTCTCATTAACTCCCAAATATACATCTTGATCCCAGATCCTTTTGTGATCACAGACCTGTAATGACTGCTAGACATCTCTACTTGCCTGTCCCGTGAGCATTTAAAGTGTATGGTGCTGCACTTGGGGCAAGGTCCATGGCACGAGGTTTCCCAAGTCTCTCCACAGGCTTTGGTTAAATTTTGTGTTCTCTCAAGAGTGTAGGAATCTTTTAATTAGTTTCTGTCTCTAAAGTGAGACAATTAGTCTTCTGTCGCTAAAGTGAGTTTCTTTTTTTTTATTAGTTTATTTAATTGCATTTCAAGTCATAGTACATATATTGAGCTCAGTTTTTCCATTTCTCTGGTTGCAAACCAGATAAAGTCACACCAATTGTGTCTTCATACATGTACCAAGGGTAGTGATGATGATCTCAATCAACCATCTTTACTATACCCATTCCCCTGTCCCACCCCCCACCTCCCCCATGCCGCATCCAGAGTTCCTCTATTTCTCTTATGTTTCCCGTTCCCACTCCCATTATGTATCAGCATCCACTAATCAGAGAGAACATTCGGCATTTGGTTTTTTGGGATTGGCTTACTTCACTTAGCATAATGCTTTCCAATTCCATCCATTTGCCTGCAAATGCCATAATTTTATTCTCTTTTATTGCTGAATAATATTCCATTGTGTATATGTACCACAGTTTCTTTATCCATTCATCTATTGAAG